>JAJGRW010000152.1:233480-305980 GCA_025461045.1 Carex parvula
TTTGTTTTTTCTTAAACAAACTGTAATAAAGCTATGTAAATTATGATATATCATATATCATATATGTTTTTTTTGGCGTCTTGAAATTTTTTATCAAGAGCGTTATTAACATTGTTTTTGTTATTTTAAATTTACGAACTTGTAAAAAAAACGTCAAACTACGTGATATTCTATCAAGAGTCCAACCGTCTCATCTATATCTAATAGTCAATTTTATAAGATCAATCTTTAATCTAGTGGCAAAACAATATTTTCTAAGTAAGGAGGTTAGAAGTTTAAAACTGAATCTGAGGAATCCTCAGACCATCTAATTACTAAATCTACAATAATAAAAAAAAAATTCAAATAGTCAATCATTCCGCAACACATATTATAAAGTTTAGCTATGAAAATCATTCAGTGTGAAATAGTTGATCCAATACCAATAGTCAATACGGTGTATCGGAAATGTTTCTTATTGAGATACACGAAAAAAATTTTGAATGGATGGAATCAGAAAAGCAGGATTCGCTTTTCTTAGATAAAAGCGCAGAGTCGGATCTCCTAAAAAGGGGATGCGACTCTGCTGATATTCCAATGAAAAACAGGATTCTGCTTTTCCGATCCCAACCATCAATTTATTGAAATTCGTGTATGAAAAAAGTTTATTTATCAAGATACGCGAATGGAAAATTTTGAATTGTTAGGATCGGAAAAGCAAAACTCTGCTTTTCTATTGGAATAAGCAGACTTCATTCCCTAAAAAAGAGGTTTATAAAAAAAAATTTAAAAGAATGAGATGACAATACATTATGTCCTCTTTTAATTTGTCGTCATGGATGATGATCATTTTATTTCTTTTGTGTGATTGTTTTCCTGCTCAATTTAATTATTGGAATAAGTTATCATAGAAAATGACAAAAGAATTGATAGATACGCAGTTGGACATATAATACTTTTGTTAATGCTGACGGTTACATACGAATAATATTTAAATAAACTAAAAGTCTTATAAATTTTTTTACTTAGTTTAACAAGAGGAGAAACCAAATTTAAATAGAAGAAAGAAAAAAAGTAAGTTATGAATTACATTTACAGTATAAATAATTTTTGGTAAATGCTTCTGTCATACAAGGACCTATTTGTAAAATGAGCATATTTTATTTTCAAAGGTTCAAACAGTCGATCCGACCGTTCAACATTTTCTCCATATTACAATGTACTGGAGGTCAAATTTTACATTTTTTTGAATTTTTTTTACTATTTATTAAGATGGGTACAAATTCAGTGGTCTGAATTTGACTAGTTTTGTAAAATACTTAATAAATAGTAAAAAAATTCCAAAAAATGTAAAATTTTGACCTCCAAGTACATTGTAATATGGAGAAAATGTTGAACGGTTGGATCGACTGTTTGAACTTTGAAATGAAAATATGCTCATTTTACAAACAGGTCCTTGTATGCACAGAAGCATCCCTCATAATTTTTTTTGGTAAAATCTGCGATCATGCTACTAAACTCATTTAATATCCATAATAAATCTTCATTCATCTGAGTTTCAAACCAATATAAATAGTTAATGTATTTAAATAATATACTAGAACATTTCTAAAAAAATTGCATTTTCAAATTTCAATCTTCACTTGTAAAAATAATAAATAATGATCAGCATAATTATCAAAGATTCAATTTTTGATGTTCAACTATATGCTCAAAAGAATAATGTTGCTTCGGTAAAGTTTTGGGTTTAGGGTTTAGGGTTTTGGGTTTTGGGTTTTGGGTTTTGGGTTTAGGGTTTAGGGTTTTGGGTTTTGGGTTTTGGGTTTAGGGTTTAGGGTTTAGGGTTTAGGGTTTGAGGTCTTGGGTTATGGATTTAGGGTTTCGGGTTTTGGGTTTTGGGTTTTGGGTTTTGGGTTTTGAGTTTTGAGTTTTTTAATAATTAAATTAATTTTTTTTAATAATTATTAATTATTCTGTAAAATAAAATAATTATAATAAAAAATAAAATAAAATAAGATAATACCTTATTTGAATTGCTGAGGAGAAAGGGACATTCGGTGTGTGAAGTTAGGAAGGGTTAGAGGTCTTTTTATAGGATTAATTACGGTAAAAAAAATTATAGTAAGCCGGCCACAAAATGGCCAGCTTATGGGGAAGAATAGGTAGACTTTGAAGATCAAGTTTTGAGAGTCGTCCGTCAAGCTCCGCTTCACCGCCCCGCCCCGCCACCTCTGCCCCTCCCCTTGTCCGCCCGGTTCATTTCAACTCACTCCATTCGAGTGGATGATCTGTGGCCACTCAATGCTCCGTCCGACGGATCTAGCCACAGCTCGCCGGTCTATCTCGCCTCACTCCAACTGAGCAGGTGTTTCCGTTTAACGGATCTGATCACCGCTTTTCGATCCACTTCGACTCTCCGGGTTCGACTGAGGGTGTTGTAAATTCGCTCTGCCCGCCATAGTATCTAATATAACTATATATGAATAAGGTACGTGTTGTTGTGGTTGTAGCCGATGATGATAATGATGATGTGTTCCCTTCTTCCTCTTTTCCCTCTTCTTCCTCCTTTCTCCCCTCCTCCTCTTCTTCTGCCTCTTTCCACCGTTGTGGCCCCCTGTGAGGTGACTGTCCTAGTCTAGTTGACTCGGCTCCCGGTCTAGTTTGATTCAGTGCCTCTTCGGCTGAGTGGTGACTATTCTGGTCCGGTTGATTCAGTTCCCTGTTCGGTTTGATTCAGTGCCTCCTCAGCAGAAGTGGTGACTGTCCTGGTCCGGTTGTTTCAGTTTCTGGTCCGGTCTGATTCAGTGCCTCTCGGGTGCACATTCTTCTATGCGATGTTGACACGGTGTAGTCACACTCGCTCTACTGCTACGTTTGCATATTAAGAGAAGAGAATGAACAGGCCCATTGACTTGCTAATCTGGCCCGAACTGAACATTTCGCAACTACTGGTTTTACTTTTCCTCTTCTCTTTAATTTTAGCAGTTAGAGGTTTTACAAGTAGTTCAATGTATATGATACTATCTTTGTGTAATAAGAATACCTACACTGAAACATGTTTGTAATTTGCTAGATGTTTAATGAAATCGCCAAATAGTCATCTTGGATGCCTGAAAACCAAATGAGAATATGAAATGATATATGAGCGGTTGAAAAAAAGAAAGAAAGTTCATGAACATAATTCCCAATTTGGATTGTCAAATATAAATGCCAAAAAAGCATTCCGATCTTTGTACTTAATTGAGTCAAATTATTAAAGATGATAATATATATATGATATATATAGTTTCTTCTACACTGACATAAGAAATATAACGATATTTTGACATTATTTTTATATTAATCAAGAATTTCAGAAATCAACATTTTGAAACTGTTTGTATCAGTAAATCTTTTACAAGGTCCTAATGCCAATTAAAATAAATTTGAAATCTTATAAACTTTTACATACATGTAGAAAAAGTTATATAGACCATATTAACGGTTATATTATGATATTTAAATTTTAAATTGTAAATTACTATTTTTTTTAATTAATAGCTTTTGTGAAATAATAAAAAATAAATCATCGGAACCTTCACTCCTATATAATTTATCATGATCATATACATACATGTATCTTAACAACAATCAGCCATGACGAGAATTAACCTTTCATGTAGCAGTAATAGGTAATATTCTCGGTGTAAGAGATCGTAAGTTCAAAATTCATTTTCAAATTTCAATCTTCATTTGTGAAATAATAAAAAATAAATCATCGAACCTTCACCGTATATAATTATATATCATGATCATATACATACATGTATCTTAACAACAATCAGCCGTGACGAGAACTAACATTTCATCTAGCGGTAATAGATAATATTCTCGGTGTAAGAGATCATAAATTCGAAATTCAAATGAAAAAGTTTCTTGCGAATATTACAATAAACAATCAACCATGGCATATTACTATGCATATGTCCTCTACCATGAATAATGGTGTGATATACCATCAGCCATGACATCTTCCTATCTCTTTTAGAGTACAATAAATTATGGATCCATCAATTAATTGGTAGAAGTCATGTAATATTTACCATTCCACCATGAATCATGACATCCTCCTTGACTCTCACAATTCAGAATTTTTTATTTATAGAAATTAATTAAAATAAGTATAGAAAAATGGATGATTAAGGTGTACCATAACCCATAGTCACAAGATTTGCGAATAATTCGTTTTTTATGATGACTAACCGAACGCCAAATTATTCGGCTGACCGAATTTTGACCGAATTATTACCAAATAATTCGCGAATTTTATGAAATTTTCCCGAATTTTACGAATTATTCGTGAATTTTTCCCATAACATTTTTGTTTGGTTTTTTTTGCTTCCTTGTAGGGCTGAGATATCTGGTCCGGAAAATTCCGAATCATTCCCTAATTATACCCGAATTATTCTCGAATCACGAAATTTTGATCTCGCCGAACCGAATCCGAATAATTCATTTGTCACTATGAGTGTACCGCCCCAGCTGCACATACCATGCCACAAAAATTTGTCTCTGTAAAATTAATAATTTGGTTCATTCATAACTATCTAAAGAAATTGGATCATTTTATTTCAAAATAAACTGAATTATTGATTCGGTTCTTTTAAACTATCTAAAGAGACCAAATCGATGATTCCGGTTTCTTCTATGGGATCGATCTGTGATAATCTATTTATTTTCATATATTATCTTTAATGAATTTCTACTAATAAAAACTTCTATTCTCAATTTTCCCTTTGCCCATCTTGCTACAGGAGAAATAAATAAATTTAAAAACAAAATTAATTAATTAATTAATGATAGGCTGAAACGCCTCCGCAATAAAAGAAATCAAACTAGATCATTTTTTTAAATAATAATTAACTAATAAGCTGAATTAAAAAATAACTGAGATCAAAACAAACATAACGTATGTACCTTTCAAAATGTCAGTGATTCAACACACCATGTTGTGGCCCTCAAATGTCACAAAATATCAAGGCTCCAAAAAGTTGCATTTTTTTCCGAGCGTCAAATTTTCACATGAATATTTCCAAAAAAAAAAAATATATATTCACATGAATTAATTTGGTCATATCAAAGACCTCCCATCCAATTGCAAGTTGCTATATAAAAAAAAGTGATCGCCAATTTGTGGTATAAATATAAGAGAAACAATATTGCTTTTGTATTTGTCAAGACTTTCTTTTTTTTTTTAAACAAACTGTAATAAACCTATGTATGAATTATGAAATATCATATATGTTTTTTTGGCGTTATTAACATTGTTTTTGTTTATTTTAGATTACGAACTTGTAAAAAATAAAACATAAAACTACGTGATATTCTATCCAAAGTTCAGACTTTCTCATCTATATCAAATAGTCAATTTTATAAGAATCAATCTTTTAATCTAGTGGCAGAAAACAATATTTTCTAAGTAGGAGGTTAGAAGTTTAAAATCTGAATCTAAGAAATTATGCCTCAAATGTCTCTCATAAGATCAAAATCTACAATAATAAAAAAATATTCAAAATTCAAATATTCAATCATTCCGCGACACGTTGTACACTACACAGTATTATAAAGATTTATATGAAAAATCATTCAGTGTGAAACAGTTGATCCAATACCAATACTCAATACGGTGGTACAGTTTGAACGCATGCCAGCGTGGAGGCATCCCGGCCATGTGTGGCGAGGTTACCGTAGTAAACAAGGCCATTTCAAAAAATATAGTAATAGAGGTGTCAGGCTATGATAAGAGTTGGATAGAAGTATTTTTATATCTGTATCCGTTATAAATTATTTTTATCTGTATTTTATTCTTATCTGCTATGAATTATCTTATCTGTATTATATCCTTACTCATTGTGGTTGTCGGATAATAAAATTGTGGCTGGTAAATAACGGATAATGCTAATATAATATTATTTTTATTATTTATTCAATAAAACATTAAAACACATTCATTCCCGTATATATACATGTATTAAAGATCTAAACTTTATTGAGATTTGCTGGAATTTATTACATGTTTTAATAACTAATTAAGTGTAACTAAATTACCAAAAGTAGTTGGAGAATGGATATTCATTATAATTAATATATTTAATATTTATAATTTTTTTTATAATTACCCGATCAAATAACGGGTACGAAATAAGTTTTACCCGTACCCTTACCCATTTTCATAATGGAAAAAAATCTTTACCCGTACCTGATAAGTTTACGAAAAAAAATCTTATCCATACCCGTCTTTTCGAATACAGTATGAGTCGGGTAAACGGATAAAAGAGTGCCATTGACACCCCAATATAGTAACAAGTTTGTCATTGGTTAATTAATAATTCGACAAGATTTCAAAAACTTATATATAATACAAATATTACACTGAATTATTAATATTTTTTCAAAATAAATAAAAAGTTGGTAATGTTTACTAATAATATGAATAAATAATAACATGTTTTTCAGTTCATCAAATTAGATAATAATTCGGTAATAATTCGATAACATCCAAATGTCTCTTATCCTAAATTACGTTGCTTCGCTGATATTTCCTTTTCCTCAAATTCGCATTTCTGAGATATTTCAAATTTTGTGTTATATGTGAAAAATATGACCCTTGAAATTATTTCTCCATAATTATCAAAACAATGATAAAATTGTTTTGTGCATTTCAAATAGACACCAAATTAAATATAACCCGCTTTAGATAAAACTGAAATCTTCAGATATATCAGAAGATGCAGAGAAAGAAGTATACGTACTCTAATTGATACTCTATAAAGTGTTTTGAGCCTTTAAGCTTTTCAATTATGCCACATCATCAATATTTTTGTCTATATAATTCAATTTTTCTCTTGACATACTTTAATCGGATGGGGGCGTAGTACAGTTGATCAGGAGAAAAAGTTCTAGAACTGTAGTTATCCAAAAATCCGGAGTTCGAGTCCCGCTCACGACTTCACAATCTCTGCGAAAATTTTAAAAAAGAAGACATACTTTAATCAGATGACTCTTATATAATATTTCTCTCTTAAATATAACTCTCAAAATTGTATTGTTTATCATTGCATGTCTTCAATTATTCAAAAAAATATTTATTAGTGTACAAAATTTCTAAATTTCGATACCTATTATTTTATTGTAAAAAACTTACATTTTATTTAGTAAAAAAATTTCTTCGGAATTCTAGTTTCTTAGCTCAAAAAGAATTCTGGCTATAAATAATCTAAAATTTTCATAAGTATGTGAAGACTTTCAGTTAGCGATTCAAAATGTGACTGAGGAGAAAACAAAAACCTGACGCAACCGCCACAACCCTCCTCTCTCCTCCTTTTTCTAGTCGGCCCCTCCCACTCTCTTCTATGTATTTATACTCTTTTAACAACAATACCTCTCCTCTCTTTGAGTTCTACCTTCTCGTTCGAAGAGGAGAATGAAGGAGAGGAGAGGGAGCGGAGCTGAGAGCGTGATATCGAGTTGTATTCAAAGAATGACTAAGTCACCCCTATAATTTTAAAATTTTAGTTATGTGTACTAAAATTTAATTGAATATTTTTTTTAGAATATATTATATACTCTAGCTGTCTATAAATATCACATGTCTACTTGTAGTATAGTGGTTAGAACTTATTTTGTGTTGGTGGAGAACTTGAGTTCAATTTCCACCAACCACAATTTATTCATTTTAAGTTTTTAGCCCCGGTCTATCAAGATTATTTGTTCAATTCCCTCTATTTGTAAATATGTTTTTTTTATCAATTGAATTGTTAGTAAACATTAAAGCCACTAATTTAAAAAAAAAAATCCAAATTTCCATTTCAAGTATAAACCTCAAGTATTGTTTTATATTTATAATAATTCATATTTTTTTTTTTCTCTTGGCAATAATCTACCAAACTACCACTAAAATCTCTAGTGTTTAGAATGTAGTTGAATGCTTCTTTGAGTCAATATGCGATGTCTGATGTATTTCTAAATGCCACAATATTAAACTTTAAAGGCTAAATTCCACGGTCAATCTTTGAACTAAGAATCCACAAGAGAATATTTGATAATATATAGGTGGTTGGATGATAAGGAAATTGCGCAGATCTGATAAGTGCCAATTTGGATTACTTAAATATGAAATATTCAGATTTCAAACTCGTGCACCACGTTGTTGGAATTACCTACAAATCAAACAATTTTCTATGTTACGTGAAAGAAATAAATCTTTACAAAATAAACTGTTTGTTTGATGGAAAAAAAATAATAATATCTACCAAATAGCTGGCGGAACATCAACATAAATAATTCCGATATATATATATATAGATGTTGGCTAATATCAAAATGTTTGTTCTTAGGCTGTGCTGTAACCAATTGATTTTCCGATTTTCAAAGTTCAAATGGTCGATCCAAACCGTTAGATGTGATCTCTATATTAAAATGTGCTAGGAGACCAAATTTTATCTTTTTTGGAATTTTGTTACTATTTATTAAGTTAGTTTTAAAATCGCTGATTTTAATCAACAGTGAAAAATTTATGGATCATTTAAAATAACGATTTTAAAATTGACTTAATAAATAGTAAAAAAAATAAAAAAAATATCAAATTTGGTCTCCAAGCACATATTAATACAGATTGAATGTTGAACTGTTTGGATCTACTGTTTGGACTTTGAAAATGTAAAAACCGAAATGTTTGTTCCACGGCCTAGGAACAAACATTTTGATATTAGCCAACCTCTATATATATATATAACTTTTTTTGAAATGCACAACTCAGCTGCTAGCATAAAAAAAAAAAACATTTGGTCGCTTGATTAAGATATAATTTTTCGTATAAGAGGTTATAAGTTTCAAATCTAAAAAATACATGATTTGAAAATTTTGATCCTCATTTTATGCTTAAAAAAATCCTACTATCATTAAAAATATGCTAGCAGAAATATTAATTGACCAAACACGCAAATTTTATTATAATTATCATCAACATTTATGTATATATCAACTCTCAGTTTCAAATTTAGATTGACACATCTCAAATAAAAGAGATACTTTATTTAGTTTTCCTTTTGGAACCAACACCAATCATATGATTTCAGAATCAAATGCTATAAAATAGATCAATAATTAATTTCATTTGTCCAGGATAGCTTGTTATTTTATTTAAAAAAATATTTATATAGAAGGATCGCAGAAGATTCTCTTCCGCTGTAGAGAGGTTGAAAGTTTGAAAGCAACAGAAGGTCAAATCAACCCCAACATTTCCATTCCTGGCAGCTGGCCCAATGAAAACGTGCAAAATAATGCAAGTAAGATTAATTTCAGTTCAATTTTAATTTTAAAAATAATATTTTAATGAATTAGAAGGATGGTGAATTTTTTTTATGATATGGAAGGATTTATTTTCAATTTGTTGATTACATGTAAGTTGTAAGTTATGTCATTCATAATCTATGTATATATATGATTGTGAATGATTGTTGAATCGCCTTGTGCTGTTGAGCACTGCGGGTTATCGGCTATGTTATCGAATGTGACATGCGATGCATCATGTAATTAAAGATCATTACCTCTAAAGTTTTTTAAAAACATAACTAAAACTATCGTTAAATCTTTTCTAATAGAAAAATATATCGTTAAATTGTTTAATATCTTAAATGACATGAATACCATCTCATATGGGGTAAATTTAAACAAATGTTATTTAAGTTATAGCAGTGCAGCATTTTATGGTACGTTTGGATCGTGCAAGGATTAGTGCAAGGATTAGTGCAAGAGTAGTGATTTTTGGGTTAGTGGTTGAGAATAGTGCTAATTCGAGTTGTTTGAGAATAGTGCTAACTTTAGACTATTCCGGTTAGTAAAAATATCGTTTGGATTGTATATTTGAAATAGCGATGGAGGGAATGAATAAAATATTGATTAAACTAATCTAATATTTTTACATTGAATAATTAACCTAATAATTTAAACTAAAAAAAATTCAATACTGATCTAATATTTTATTTAATTACTAATAGAATCTAATCTAATATTATATTTATTTAATACTAATCTAATATTTTATTTAATACTAATATAATATGTAAACTAAAATATTATATTACATTTAGCATTTAAACTAATATTATATTATATTTAATACTAATCTAATCAAATCTAATATTATATTTACTAATGTAATATTTAAACTAATATTATATTCCATTTAACACTTAACATTTAAACTAATATTATATTATATTAAAATTTTAAATTAGTATTTATTGTATTTAATCTAACATTTTATTTAATATTAATCTAATTTGATATTATATTTATTTAATAGTTATCTAATATTTTAATAAATATTATATTAAATTTAATATTTAAACTAATATTTTATTTAACACTAAAAGAGAGGAATGAAAACTATTTTTTTATTAATATCACCAACCCCACTAGCTCTATTCTTGCTAACCCACCATTTCTATGGGTTAGTAGAATAGAGCTATTCTTGAGCTAATCCAATTTTTTAATTGTTGTTTGGATCACCCAAGGTTAAGAATAGTGGAGCTAACCCAAGATTAGCTCTATTCTTACCCTATCCAAACGCAACCTTAAAGAACTGTATTCAATATGTTGTTATTTTAGCGAATTTGATGTGATTCCTTCCAATTATCATATTTCAATTTTTTAAAATATTTATTTCTTTTCTAATAATAAAATAAGGTAAGATTTCATGGTGGGTCAAGGAAGCATCACATTCCGTTCCCACTCAGATCAGGTATAGGGGTGTTCAAACGGTTGGTTCGGGTCAAACCGAATTAAAATTGTCAAACCAATTTTTTTTCGGTTTTTAAAAATCTAACCGAACTGACCGAATTAAATGTCAAACTGAAGTTAACTGAACCGATTAAACTGAATTAAACTTCGGTTTGTTCGGTTGAACCGAATACATGATTCATGACAATCAATTTTAAAAGATAAATTAATATATTTGTTATCTTCACCATTGAGGTGGCCCGGAACACATCTCCACCATTGAGGTGGTTTAATTCCAGTGAAATTTTTTTTTTATTGTTTAATTTTTCCAAGGGAACATTAATATTTAATACAATGCAATATCAGTTTAGCATTAAAAACCATTCAGTTACCAAATCAAATATTACTGTTTTTTTTATTAATATGAGCTTTAATTTAAAACTTAATATTTAATACTATACAATATCAGTTTATCATTAAAAAAAATCATTCAGTTACCAAATCAAATATTACTTTTTTTTAATATGAGCTAAAATTTAAATTTTTTTCAACTAAATGAAAAATTGGAATAATATCTTAGCCACTGAATAAAATCGATCAATGACATACATACTTTAAATTGATAAAGTTAAAATCTTCAAATTTTAAGCAACATAATTGATGACTGACGTACTTTAAATTATATGAATATGATATACATTAATACACATAATATTTACGAGGATGGTAATTAAAAATCTTTATGATTTTATTGGTAATAATTATTTTACTTTATATCACGGTTGTTCCGTTACACATAACCACCAACAATGGTTGCAACTTTCCGTGAAGAATAGTTGAGAGAAGAGAGGTCAGAGAAGCCGCCTCCACAAACTAATCTATCAGAGATTCAGAGGAGCAGTGGCATGCAACATGCAACACCAAAGGTTCTAAACATTTGACCAGTCAACGGGTCACAACTCACAAGCAACAAAATCAAATTAAAAAAGAGACCATCAATCAGACAATCACAGGTCCTTAGTCCTTATCGGGTCCATACCCAAATCCAAAAGCACCACGGAAATCACAAGAATCTTACACCGCGTCTCAGAACTTTTATTTTTAACAAACTCACAATTGAAGCCTTTTTAATTGCAAAAGATCCAAAATCTTCAATTGCCTTGGAAAACAAGCAAACTATTTCATAATCAAGGGGGAATTTCATGTATATCCCTCAAAAGTTTTAATATTACATAATTATCCCTCCAAAATCAAAATTGTAAAAACTCACATATTTGTCCAATTTAACTCTATAACATATCAAATAACTCCAAAAAATAATTAAATAATATTTTTTTAAACTTTAAAATTCATTTTACAATATTAATTAATAATATATTGACCATTATGCCCTTCGTTTCTGTCAGTCCGCATGAGTTCTCTTCTCTCTAAGAAACCAAAACTCCCGCCTCTCTCTCCAAACGAAGATGGAAAAATTAAAGCAGCGAGGAGCAGCAAAAATCTGTGATAGGGGAGGCGGCAAGAGGAAGGCTGGAAAAAATCCATGATTTGGCACGTTTGGAGAGAGAAGGAGGAGGTTTGGCTTCTTAAAGAAAAAAGAACTCAGGCAGACTAAAGTGATACAAACGAAGGGCATAATGGTCAACATATTCTTAATTAATATTGTAAAATAAATTTCAAAGTTATAAAAAATATTATTTAATTATTTTTAGAGATATTTTATATATTATTGAGTTAGATTGGATAAATATGTGAGTTTGTACAAGTTTCAAGGATAAATATGTAATTATTGATTTGGGAGGAATAAATACGTAATATTGAAACTTTTGAGGGATATACATGAAATTCCCCCATAATCAAGGGTCTCCCCCTGGTCATAGCTGACGTAAGTTATTGTCTCACAAAACACAATCATCGTAGCCGTCCGATCAAACCGACCTTCCAAGAAAATAAGAAATTAGAAATAGAATATTCCTATAGAATCTAAAATTCCTGAGCACTCCTCTCCTCTGCCGCTCTGCGTTTATTTATACCCCTAATTCTTACCTCCTCAAACTAGCAACAACCCAAGAAAAAAAAGAAAAAGAAACAACATCTCATGAGCGAGCAATTCAACAAACACTACGAGGTCGGACAAGAGATCGGCAGGGGCCGCTTTGGCACCGTCTACCGCTGCTTCTCTCGCCGCACCGGTGAATCTTTTGCTGTCAAATCCATCGACAAAACCCTTCTTGCGGATTCCTACGACCGCGAGTGCGTTGAGCACGAATCAAAGTTGCATCGCATCGCCTCGGTTGGAAACCCGCATGTTGTTTCCTTACACGACTCTTTTGAAGACGAGTCGTCCATTTATCTAGTACTTGACCTCTGCTCTGGTAACGACCTCCTTGACCGCATCTCCTCTGACGCGCCGCTCCCTGAACCTGAGGCGGCAGCTCTAGCTGCTGAATTGTTGGAAGCAATCGCGTCATGTCACCATCGAGGGGTTGCGCATCGGGATGTGAAGCCCGACAATGTTATGTTCGACATGAACGGGAAGTTGAAATTGGCTGATTTTGGCTCGGCTGCTTGGTTTGGTGGATTGGACGGAGATGAAAAGATGGAAGGGATTGTGGGTACCCCATACTATGTAGCGCCGGAGGTGATTGCGGGGAGGCGGTACAGCGAGAAAGTGGATGTGTGGAGTGCCGGTGTGGTGATATATATGATGTTGTCCGGTACGGCACCTTTTGATGGGGAGTCGGCCGGGGACATTTTTGAAGCCGTGTTACGTGCTAACCTCAGGTTTCCAACGAGGAAATTCGGGTGGGTTTCGCCAATGGCCAAGGATTTGCTTCGTCGGATGCTTTCGCGAGATGTCACCAGGAGGTTTTCTGCCGAGCAAGCTCTAAGTAAGTTCCATGAATTTAGTCTTTAATTCTCCTTATAATCTTATTTATCTATATAATTTGAGATAGGTGAATTTGGGTACTGATTTCTTGATTTCTTTTTTTGTGTGCAGAGCATCCATGGATTGTGAGCTGTGGAGGGTCCAAATTGATGGTGTGATTTGGGGAAATTCGGAGTGTGCCGAGAATAATTAGCTGACTTTGTTTCTTTGTTTATGTAAATATGAGGCCTTTTTATGGTCTATGGAGATGTTTTGGTGTTTGGCATTTGTATGAGTTGAGAAATCCATGCGGATTTGGTTGTCATGCAGCCTTTTTTTTTGGCAAGACTGTATTGGGCAGCCTGAATAAGATAGCTCAGAAACCTTTTTTTTTTTTTTTATGTTTGAGGGAATGAATCAATAAAGGTGCCAAACTTTACTGTCAAAACCCAAATGATTTATTGTTATTTTAAGTTAATTTTGGTGTATCTGTGAAGATGAGTTTACTTTTTGGTTGAATCAGATGCGGAGTACCAAAGGCTAGATGGTAAGACATTTTCTGATTGCTAATATTAATGTTCTAAATAGCGCGCTATAGCGTTTTCGGATCAAAAAAGCTATGACGCTATAGCCATATAGCGGCGCTATAGCGTCACTATATGGCCATAGCGCTGTTTTTTCGGCCGTTCCGTTATGACGCGATAAACGCTATTTAAACCTTTGGCTAATAATAATCAGATGCTTGAGAAAATTTTAATGGAAATTGCTCCTTTTTGTTTGGTTTTAAATCAGATGTAGTGTGAAATCTGTCCTTGTTGTCAAATGTCAATTGAACGAAGTCTAAAACATTTGTCGATTCGATCTTGCAATCATAAATAAATGCGAAATTGACTAATCGTTCTATATAATTATTGAATCTTTCTATCAAATTTGGAGAGAGCTTTTGCTATGTCTCGATTACAAAAGTTCGACCTAGAAATGGTGCTGGTTAGTTGGTAGTTTGAATCAGCTGGTACAGTTCGGTATTAGTATTATTAAAATTTCGACCTAAAAATGGTACTGCTGGTTAGTTGCTAGTTTGAATCAGTTGGTACTGTTCGGTGTTAGTACATTACTGCTTTTGGTAGAGATTTAGTATGATTCAAGTTATTTCTTTGCTTCTTTTCATGAGCTGACTTT
This sequence comes from Carex parvula, assembly GCA_025461045.1. NCBI lineage: Eukaryota > Viridiplantae > Streptophyta > Magnoliopsida > Poales > Cyperaceae > Carex > Carex parvula. Next base: position 248,269 of record JAJGRW010000152.1, read on the forward strand.
TCATAATGCCTCAGTAGAGTGAGTAAAATAGCACGGCGAAGCCAGTTCTGTCACGGAACAACACGGTTATGGTATGGAACGGCACGGCAGCGTGTCAGTTACGTGCCGTGACTCGCGTGTTCCGTGCCGTGACCATTCACGTGTCGTGCTCATCTTTTGAAACTTTGACACCACGGCACGACACGTGAAAGATTTAGTCACGGCATGGCACGTCACGTAGTCACGCGAGTCACGTGTAATTAGGACCATTAAATATTGAATTTAATGGTGAATCTTGAATAAACTAACATAAATTATGATTAAATGGTCACGCGAGTCACGCGAGTAATGTATGGTCACAAGCACGTTAGGCACGGTGCGACTCACGTGGCGTGACCATTCGCGTACCGTGATCACCCTTGACATTTTGATCACGGCACGGCACGACACGTTTTTTCCACTATGCCTCACTATCAGAAATCAAAGTGCCATTTTGCTTTGATGATATAAATAAATAAATAAACCAACATCTAACCTTTGCACTGTTTCAATTCTCAACATAAATTAGGTATGACATCGACCAAATATCCAATTGCATTTAATCAAATAAAAAGGTAATTATCAATTGGCCATATTATCTGGCTGATTTATTCATTTAGTATAGAGCCTTCATAGTCAGCCTGAATAAATTACCATGTTGTCTACTCAGAAAACCCCTTTATGATCTCCAAAAGTTACAAATAAACAAAAATATATCAATTTGATCCGCACTATGAAGAAAGGAAAATACTAATTGAGGTGTTCTCATCTCAATTATTTTTTTTTTTTTTGAAATCATGAGTTAGAAGCATAGTAACAAATCAATAGTTCAGGTTCGGTTCGGCGAGGTCAAAAAATCGTGATTCGGGTATAATTTGGGAATGATTCGGTACAACAAGGAAGCAAAAAAAAAAAAACCCAAAAAAACTGTAAAAAAAAATTTCGCGTTTTTATTTATGGCGAATAATTCGTCAACTAGCGTTTTATTCACGAATAAAACGTATTATATATTTTTCTACATTTTATTCGGAGTTCGATTCGGTAACGTCGAAAAAACGAATTATAAACAAATTATACACAAATTTTGTCACTATAGTTAGAAATCAAGCCACCCAACACACTTTCAAACCATTCTCACCTCAATTATAATAAACAAAAACAATTTGTCTTCAAACCTCCACTTGCTTTTTTTTTTTATTGAATAAATTAAGGTAAGTTAAACGATACCACGCGAAGGTTAAATATTAATTTAAGTCAATCTAGATATTTCCGTAGATCTTATGTTTTAAATTACAGGAGTGCGTCTATTTTTCTATTAATTAGATGGAATTATTGTAGTGGAAATGTGACCTGGTCTTTTTTTTTTTTTAAGGTACTCCAATTGACAATTTCAATCAAACATTGGGATATTATCATTGATATGTTCTAGAAGCTGCACGAAATTTTAGTTAAATTTAAAACAAAAATGAATTTTTGATTTTTTTTTTTTCAGATCAAGTGGTATTTTATACTTGTGTTTAATTTTTATTTAATTCACAATTAATTCAGCAGAAGAAAATTGCGGATTATAAAGGAAAAAAAGACACGGTCTGGTCCGTTACTCCGCTCATAGGAATCATTGATTCGCCAGGAGAAATAAGAAGTTTGCTACTGAATCTGTATCCTCCCAGGTATTTGACTGAGTACAATTAGCTCCCATTAACTTCCAGCCGAGCGATTAGAATTCAGTGCCTATTTAGATAAGGGGTTCGTTTTGAGATTCGTGCCAAGTTAAATGTCACGACCCTGCCGCCGGGCCGGAGCTCGCGACAAGAGAGGCACCCATGCATCCATCCTTCGTCCTGTCAACCTACGTCGCAACAAAAACACAAAGAAACAATATGGAGTAAGCTACAAAGCTCAGTAACCGGTTATTTAACGACGCGCTTCTCTATAATTGGCTTATTTAAACAACCACTCAAACATACTGGATTAATTCACACAAATTAACATCAAATTATGCCTGCATATTTAACGATGATAGCACTTGGGTCTAGGTTATCAGTAAAACAAGTCACACAGTATTCACACATTTGAAATGTCTGCCACAGACAATTCCCACATTCACAGTACACACAATCTCATCAGTTCAGAATCAAATTCGAACTTCAGACCCGCTATCCCATTAAAATATGCCTCATAATCCAATACCCAATTCAAATATCCAATTCAACCATACAAATCGAAAACACAGATTATAGAGAAGTCCGGTTACCTGTTAGCGATCAATCCAGAAATCCAAATCGAGTTGCAACGGTTGCTCAGAATCAACGCGACGTAGTCGGAATTCCAATCGAATATGAAATCAAATATTAATCAATATCTCAAATTTTTCATCAAAATTTTTCTATTCATCTTCTCACTTTTTCATTTCTGTTATTCTCTTCTCTTCTCTGTACATTTTCTATTTTCGTTTCGTTTTATGAATCGGTAACAGAGAGAAACTCATTTTGAACGAGGTCAAAGGAAAATATCATATAGGGGGGTCTATGCATGGGAGCCATGTGGCCCCAATGACACGTTGGCCATTTCTTTGTTTTTTTTTTAAGTTTGCCATTTTACATAATGAACCTTAAAATTGATAAATATCATATTTAAATACAAAATAATATAAAAATTTACCGGGTGTTACATTAAAACTGACGACTCGGATCTAATTGTGCTTAGTGAGTATTGCCCGGGATCCCATTAACTCCGGTCCGATTCATCAGGAGAAAAAAAATTAATTTGCGTTACTAGAAGAAAAAAAAAGTGATTTGCTTGTTGTGACATCACTTCTCATTTCACCCAAACTGACTTTCCGCCCCAAATCTTCTCCTTTTTCCTTCATCGACTTCTTTTTTTCTTCAATTCTTCTTTGATAAGTGATGAAACCCTTTTTTTTTTCCAATATGTGAATTATGATTAATTTAATAATTTGGTAACTAACTAAGGACTTTAGACTTTAATTTCATAATTTGGTAATATGTTAATTTAGTCAAGAACTTTAATTTGATAATTTGTATCCTTAAATTAGATGATTTGGTAATTTGAATATTGATAACACTGTTGTAAATCAAATTTAATATGATTTATGTGGATGTTCAATTCATTGCCCCACTTCTCCACTACTCCACTACTCCACTATTCCACTACTATAGACATTTATTTTCTTCTTTATTATTGTAACATCTCTTTCTAGCCTATAAATAGAGGTTTTGTAAAAGCAAGAAAATACATACAATTAGAAGAGAATAAAATTTTGCTATTGCTCTCTATCTCTCTTGTCATTTACTTTACTTTTGTTGCAACTTCAATTTAATTTTACAACACGTTATCAACACGAATTGCTCGAAAGAAGTTGCAAAGTTATTCTGTAAGTAATTTATATGATTGATTATTATATCTTTCATTAATTTAAATTTCATTTTGAATTTCATTTTATTATGTTTGTTTTAGTTTATAAGAATCATTCTTTGAAGTGAATGATGGAATAATAACCTGAAGTTATTATCAAAACTAATTGTTTATCAAGAACCTGAAGTTCATATTACTTGAATATAATAATAAGAATAATAACATGAAGTTATTATTATAATTGTTTAGAACCTGAAGTTCTATTTGAAATTTTAATATAAAATTAATATAATTACCAGCAGTTATTATAGGCCACTGGATGAATAATAACCTGAAGTTATTCTCAATTAAAACATGAAGTTTTATTAGAAATTTTCATATAAAATCAATACAATAACTAGAAGTTATTATAGGTCATTGGATGAAAATATAACCAGAAGTTATTTCAAATTCAATTTTACATAGCGCAGTCAAGCAATTTAATAACCAGAAGTTATTAAATAAATATTTTATTATAACCTGAAGTTATATAATATTAACCTGAAGTTATTAATACAATCAAATTTATTTATGCAATTTATTTATGCAATTTACATATTCTTTTATTTATATTTATTCATCTCTCTTTTCACAACCTTAAGTTATGATATTAATAACCTGAAGTTATGACATTAATAACCTGAAGTTATGATATTAATAATCTGAAATTATTAATACGTATATATTTTGTAGTACATATGACAAATCTCACAAAGTTTGAATTTATCTCCTTTTTCATTTATCATAACTCGAAGTTATGGTATTAGTAACCTGAAGTTGTATTTTGTTATAAATATGTATTAATGAAGAATGAGAAAGGAAATATCCTGAAGATGTTTGTTACAGATGTGGGATGAGAAATCATTGATTGCGTACCTGTCGTACGCCCAAGCATTTTGTAGGGCATTATCAACCCTCAATTAAGAAAAAAAAATGTGGAAACTAAAATGACCCCGAATATGAATGCCATATAGATACATATTTTGATGTATCAGATTTCTTCCATAATGTGGATAAAGAAATAGACACTTTACTAAGGGAGAAAATATAATGTAGAAGTTTATGTTTATAAAAGTTTAGTTTACATTTAATTTTTATATTGTATGCAAATAAAATTAATGAATAAAGATAGTTTATTTTAATTTTAATTTATTCTTGCATTCTTTTATTTTAAAGAAAATGACTGACGCAATGGTAAGTAAAGAAGATCCATGTTTAGTAGACAGCGGAACAACAAATACCATATTGAAAAGTAAGAAATATTTTTCACAATTGCATCTTGGTGAGACTAATATCCACACTATATCTGGCACAACTAATTTAATTGAAGGCTCCGGAAGAGCTTGTATTTTGTTACCTGAAGGAACAAAATTAATAATAGATGATGCATTATATTCAAGTAGATCCAGAAGAAATCTACTAAGTTTTAAAGATATTCGAAAGAATGATTATCATATTGAAACTATGAATGAGAGAAATTGTGAATATCTTCACTCCTTGAATTCTTTCTAAAAATGAAGGAGCTTCAGGTCCAATTTTATTTGGATATGACCTAGTAATTAGTTTTCCAAGAGAGCATGCTTCGCATGTCAATTCTTTTGATAATAGGATCTTCAGGTCCTTTAGAGGATGCCCATTTGCACTTTCAATTATTCTCCTTATCATTATATTTCCTGGATGACCCAATCTGTCATGCCACAAAGTAAATAACTTTGGATCAACTAACTTCTGGTTAGTAACAACTAACTTCTGGTTAGTAACCATATTTGATTCTATTTTACTTATATAAGTACCATATAATCCAGAAGACAATGCTTGCATATTTTCCATTATAATTTCTGGCCATTTTTAATAGATGTATATATGTGGGCCTATTACACCTCCATGTGGACCATTTAGATATTTTATGGTGTTAATTGATGCATCAACACGCTGGTCACATGTGAGTTTGTTAGCAACAAGAAATGTTGCATTTGCTAGACTATTAGCACAAATTATCCAATTGAGAGCTCATTTTCCGGATTATCAAATTAAAAAAGTCCGGCTTGATAGTGCAGGAGAGTTTACTTCTCAAACTTTTAATGATTATTGCATGTCTATTAGAATTACGGTAGAACATCCAGTGGCCCATGTTCATACACAAAACGGTCTAGCAGAATCGTTGATTAAAAGGTTGCAATTAATTGCTAGACCTTTACTTATGAAATCTAGTTTACCGTCTGCTGCATGGGGACATGCCATATTACATGCTGCTGCACTAATTAGGTTAAGGCCAACTGCAGATCATAGGTATTCCCCGTTACAATTGGTCTCTGGAAGAGAACCAAATTTGTCCCATCTAAAGGTATTTGGTTGTGCAGTATATGTTTCAATTTCTCCTCCACAACGCACAAAAATGGGACCTCAAAGAAGGTTGGGAATTTATATTGGTTTTAACTCTCCTTCTATTATTAAATATTTAGAACCATTAACAGGAGATGTTTTTACAGCAAGATTTGCTGATTGTCATTTTAATGAATCAATATTCCCAAACTTAGGGGAAGACAAAACCAAAGCTGGATAAACAAGTAACTTGAAATTCATCGTTATCTTATCTTGACCCCCGAAGTGGTCAATGTGAACTCGAAGTTCAAAAGATTATAAATTTGAAAAGAATTGTAAATGAATTGCCTGATGCATTTACAGATACAAATAGAGTTACTAAATCGCATATTCCAGCTATAAACGCAACTGCTCGAATTGACATTACAAAAATATCTAATGAATCTAATGTGCGTAGGAAACGTGGAAAACCACTTGGTTCTAAGAATGTAAATCCACGTAAAAGGAAAGAGCATAACAAAGCAGTTGGTCCAACCCCAGAAGAGGTTGATGGTAAAACTCCTGAATAAGTCAATAAAACTCTAGAAGAGGTTGATAGTAGAACTCCTGAAGAAGTTGATAAAATCCCAGAAGAGATTAATGGTAAAACTTCTGAAGAAGTTGATAAAACTTTAGAAGAGGTTGATGAAGTTTCAGAACAAACTCAGGTACCTAATGATTATGAGATCTCAATAAACTATGTACATAATGGTACAATATGGAACCGAAATGAAACATGTGCTGATGAAATTTTTGCATATGCTATAGCAATTGATGTGCTAAATGAGGAAGATTATGTGCCAAAAACTCCTGAAGAGTGTAGCACAGAAATGATTGGCCAAATTGGAAAGATGCCCTGAAGGCTGAATTAGATTCGCTTGAAAAACGCAATGTTTTTGGACCTGTAGTCTTAAACCCTAAAGATGTTAACCCTGTAGGTTACAAATGGGTATTTGCAATAAAAATGAATGAGAAAAATGAGATTGTGAGATATAAAGCAAGGCTAGTGGCACAAGGCTTTACACAAATACCTGGAGTCGATTATGAAGAGACGTATTCACCTGTAGTGAATGCGATAACTCTCAGGTTTCTAATAAGTCTCACAGTTACAGAAAATCTAAAAATGCAACTTATGAATGTCATAACAGCATATTTATATGGTTCACTTGATAGTGACATATACATAAAAATCCCCGAAGGATTGAAAATGCCTGAAGCATATAAATCAATACCTAGAGAAATGTACTCTATAAAATTAAGAAGATCTTTATACGGACTAAAACAATCAGGCCGAATGTGGTACAATCGACTGAGTGAGTACCTTCTAAAGGAATGATATAAAAATAATATAATCAGTCCGTGTGTTTTCATTAAAAGATCAAATCTAGATTTACAATCATTGCAGTGTATGTTGATGATTTGAACATTATTGGATCTCCTGAAGAGATTGAGAATACTGCAAAATTGTTGAGAAATGAGTTTGAAATGAAATACCTTGGTGTAACTAAATTTTGTCTCGGCCTGCCGATAGAGCATCTAAATAATGGAATATTTGTCCATCAATCAAATTATGTTGAAAAAGTACTAAAGAGATTCAATATGGATAAAGCTCATCCTTTGAGCACACCAATGGTCGTACGATCGCTAAATGCAGAAAATGATCCTTTTCGCCCGCAAGAAAATAATGAAAAATTGGTTGGTCCTAAAGTACCATACTTAAGTGCAATCGGGCATTATTATATCTTGCAAATAATACAAGACCCGATATCGCATTTGCAGTAAATGTGTTAGCAAGATATAGTTTCAAACCAACCAGAAGACATTGGAATGGAATTAAACACATATTTCGATATCTCTGCGGAACTAGAGATATGGGGTTATATTATCAAAAGGATACAAAATCCAAATTAATTGGATATGCAGATGCGAAATATTTGTCGGATCCACATAAAGCACGATCCCAAAAGGAATATGTATTCACTTATTGTGGAGCTGCAATTTCATGGCGATCAACAAAACAAACTCTTACGGCAACATCATCAAATCATGCCGAGCTAATCACCTTATACGAGGCAGGTCAAGAATGTGTTTGGTTACGGTCAATGATTCAAAATATTCAAGAAGAATGCGGGCTTGAAAACATCAAGGAAAACCCTACTCCGCTGCATGAAGATAATGCAGCATGCATTGCACAAATCAAAGAAGGATATATCAAAGGAGACCGGACTAAACATATTGCGCCAAAGTTCTTTTCAACACATGACCTACAAAAGGAAGGCGTAATCAATGTTTGTCAAGTCCGATCAATCGATAATTTAGCAGACCTATTCACAAAATCTTTGCCGACGAAGGTTTTTGAACAACTCACAAAGAAGATAGGTCTACACCGATTGAAGAATATTCAATGATATCTAAAGAGTGAGCCTATGGTGCTATGCGTAGCACGGATGGGGTCCGTGCTACGGCTCAAAATTTGACTTTTCAAAATTCTAACGGTCGATCCAACCGTTCAATGTGATAATCATATGAATATGTACTTGCAAACTAAATTTTATATTTTTTCGAATTTTTACTATTTTTTTAGATAGGTAGAAAAACCAGTGTTTTCTAAAAATTCTGGACCATCAAAATTCTACCTATCTAAAAAAATAGTAAAAAAATTCGAAAAAATATAAAATTTAGTTTGCAAGTACATATTCATATGGCTATCACATTGAACTGTTGGATCGACCTTAGAATTTTAAAAAGTCAAATTTTGAGCCGTAGCACGGACCACATCCGTGCTATGCATAGCACCATAGGCTCACTCATATCTAAATGAGGGGAAGCGTTATACGCACTGTACTCTTTTTCCCTTAATCAAGTTTTTATCCCAATGGGTTTTTCTTGATAAGATTTTTAATGAGGCAGTACATGGTCCGGAAGTATCATGTTAATATTGATCCTGAAATATCATATTAATAGCGTATAATGAAAGATGAATATCCAAGGGGAAGTGTTGTAAATCAAATTTAATATGATTTATGTGGATGTTCAATTCATTGCCCCACTTCTCCACTACTCCACTATTACACTACTATGGACATTTATTTTCTTCTTTATTATTGTAACATCTCTTTCTAGCTTATAAATAGAAGCTTTGTAAAAGTAATAAAGTACATACAATTAGAAGAGAATAAAATTTTACTATTGCTCTCTATCTCTCTTGTCAATTACTTTACTTTTGTTGCAACTTCAATTTAATTTTACAACAAACACTATTAAATTACCTACCAATAATGGGTTTACATGTGGATAGATTACTTACCAAGTGATGACAGTAACAACATATATATCATCTCTCTAAAATAATTCCATGAAATTAAAGCATGACAATTAATAGATTATTGAATTAATAGATGACAAAATTATTGATGCATTAATTTCAGATGAAAGTACGGAAACCTATTGCCTAGGTGTGGTTCTCATTATCATACTATTTTATTCAATTATTGACAAAATTTTATAGAAATTTGATACCCCTTCTAACCATAATTTGCGAATAATTCAAAAATAATTCATTAATTATAGTATCAATTAGACCTAATTTCTTGTTGATTAATAAATGCCAAAAATATTGGAATTCTTATCGCTTACGGAAAACAGCACTACATTTAAATATATATATATATATATATATATATATATATATATATATATATATATATATATATATATATATATATATATATATATATATATATGTAACAGTTTCTATCATCTCCAATGAAACAGGGACTACTAATCTATACCAAAAAGGAGGAAAGAAAGAATTAAAAGAAAAAACCTATGGACCACAAATTGCTTAGGTGACTAATCTATTATTGATGCATAGGTCTAGATATGCCAGATGAAATTGCTTAGGTGTGCTTCTCATTATCAACTATTTTATTCAATTATTGACAAGAAAATATTGACATTTGATACCGACAATTAGATTAAATTTATAATTAGTAGTTTTTTTTTGTTCACTAATGACGCCCTTCTAAGCATAATTTTATGAAATTATGAATAATTAAGAGTAATTTATAAATTATTATTGACTAATGATGTGATATTAAGGACAACCTTAAACCAATAATTGCAGAAACTTTCCTTATTTAAACCTTAAACTCGTATTTATCAATTCTTTTTGTCATTTTCTATGATAACTTATTCGAATAATTAAATTGAGCAGGAAAACAATCACACAAAAGAAATAAAATGATCATCATCCATGACGACAAATTAAAAGAGGACATATATGTATTGTCATCATCATTCTTTTTAAATTTGTTTTTTTATAAATCTCCTTTTTAGGGAATGAAGTCTGCTGTTATTCTAAATTTCTAATATAAAACAGAATTTTACTTTTCTGATTTCAACCATTTAGAATTTTTCATTCGCGTATCTCGATAAATAAACTTTTTTCATGAACAAATCTCAATGAATTTGATGATTAGGATCGGAAAAACAAGATCATGTTTTTCCATTGGAATAACAACAAAGTTGTATCCTTTTTAGAAGATCCAACTCTGCTAAGAAAAGCAGGGTTTTACTTTTCCGATTCCAACTATTTAAAATTTTTCATTCACGTATCTCGATAAAGAAACTTTTTCATGCACAAATCACAACAAATTTGAATAATTGAAATCGGAAAAGCAGAACTTTATAGAAAAGTACCAGAGCCGGATCCTTTTTTGATACAGCCTACAGGTGTGCTGCATTAATTTCGAAATTGGTATCAAATCATGTGTCTGTCTATATTCTGTATTATCTGTAGTGAAGTGGGACATGTTATATTATCGGTTCAAGATAAATAATATTAAATTGAATTATATGTCAGTTGGTTGGGTCGAAACTCGAAATTGGTTCAAAGTCCTTTTTCTATTGAATTTTCTATTATAATTCTTTATTATTATTTTTCAATTCAGTGTTTGATCAAATTCTATGCAAATAAAGCCTATGATATAGGTGATATTCAAATCCTCTACCATAAATAATACTACTATGTGAGAATTAACATTTGGTCTAGCAGCAAAAATAATTTTTTTTTTGTGAGAGGTCGCAGGTTTAAAATCCGTAAAAGACAATCCTTTGTAGATATTAAATAATTAAGTAGCTTGATTTCCAACTTTTATTAAAAAAAAAATAATAATATTGTTAAGTATTAAATTACCTACGAACAATGGATTTACTTGTGGATAGATTACCTTCTAAGTGATGATAGTAACAACATATCATCTCTCTAAAAATAATATTACCATGAAATTAAAGCATGCCAACATACGTAGCTACTTGTGGATAGATTATTAAATTAATAAATGACAAAATTATTGATGCATAGGTCTAGATATGCCAGATGAAATTGCTTAGGTGTGCTTCTCATTATCAATTATTTTATTCAATTATTGACAAGAAAATATTGACATTTGATACCGACAAATTATGAATAATTAAGAGTAATTTATAAATTATTATTGACTAATGATGTGATGACATACTATTAATTAAGGACAACCTTAAACCAATAATTGCAGAAACTTTCCTTATTTAAGTACCAATTAGACACAATTTTGTGTTGACTAGGAAATACAAAATATTGGAATTATTGTCGCTTGCGGAAAACAGCACCTTATATAAAGAAACTGTTTCTATCATTTCCAATGAAACTGTGCCTAATCATACCAAAAAAAGGAGGAAAGAAAGAATTAAAAGAAAAATTGACATTCACTTTGTCGTTGGCTTCTTGCAATTGGATGGATTTCAGTATTATACGAATACGAGTAACCAAATAGTATGTAATAAATGAAACCAGGGAAAGAGACGGGTCTGTTTAGAGTTTGGATCTTCTGTGCCAAATCAGAGACCAACCAAATAGTATGGCGGATCATCAATAGCATGTATGCATCATAGTGATTCGGGAATAATTCCAGTATAATTCGGCGGGATCAAAAGATTTGAAAAAGATTTGGTCAATAATTAATTACCAATTAAATTAAACTCTTTATTTTTTCAATAGTTACCCGAATTGTACAAAATTTGGTACAAAAAAATATCTCATCATATTTTTTTTTATTATGATAGTTATTTTATTGATTGTCAAAAGCTCCTGTTATTTTAATAATTGTTAATATTTACAATATTGTCTATTTTCAATTGTGAAAGGCAGTAACGTCTCCTATTTAATTTTTTTTTTATAATTATCTGTGTTAGAAAACCGAAATTTTTATTTATACCATAATAAAAAAATAAACCAAAACACTCTGATTTTGGGGGAATTTCATAACTACCCAGGTCGCCAAACCAATCTGCGGCCTCAAAAACGGAGGGTCGCCAAATGAATCTGTAGACCCATACTTTTTACCAAATTCGTTTGAAATTCTAATATTTGTTTAATAATTTTCAGAAATAGAAAGAACACAATAATTTCTATATTTACTAGAAGTGACTTTTGAAACGGGATCAATAATTCATATACAAAGTATTTTTTTCAGTAATACACTAAGAAATAGTTTAATTTTTTTTTACAACCGGGAAAAATCCTACCTGAAATTTTTTTCGGAGTCCTTCTAGTATATCTAAATTATAAGATATTTTATCTATTTTATTTAATTTTCTTTCTAACATATTTAAATTATTAATTATTCTTTCTTTTTCTGAAAATTATTAAATAATTATTCTTTCTAACATTTTCCTGTGATCAAATTTTATAAGATGTTGGGTCCGCAGATTCATTTGGCGGCCTGAGTGTTTTTAGAATTCTTCTAAAATCATGGTTTTTTGGTTTATTTTTTTGGAATATGGTATAAATAAAAAATTTCGGGTTAAAAAAATTGGGATTTAGACATAGAAGTTTTCTGTCCTATCAAAATTTGGCTTCCAAATCCGTACATATGTAATTTATAAATTAATTTATTATTATTCTTTTAAAAAAATCAAAATGTATACCTAGTCGTTCAAAATTTTATTCTCTGGTGACAAAGAAGGGGAAATTTGTATATGCAGGTTACACCTGTTCATTATTTAGGTGCATGTAATCCGTTACAGTTTATGTGAATTTGTTTGATTTATGTTTGAATTTGTGTATTCGATTTATATTTACAGAATAATTTATAATTTTAATTGTTCAATCTGATGCTCATCAGAAATCTCTACTTTGTGTGGTTTCTTTGTGTTGAAAAGTACTATTTTGCTTCTCTTTTCTAACTGTTTTATATTTTTAACTTCCGGTTTTGATTTGAAGGGTGTTTTGGTCCTGAGAATTCACATCGTCCTAAATTTCTCTAAGGGTAAAAATTGACCGTATGATTACAAAGATATGGCTCAAACTTGATTAAGGATCTTGTGATGGATGTCTAGTTTAGTTACCAAGTGATATGTATTACACTCACTGTCACTGTATTCTTGTGATGATCTTGTGAGGATTAGGGCTGGCAAAAAAGCTAGCAACTCGTGGATCGCTCGTGACTCGTCTCTGGCTCGATCGGTAACAGCTCTTTCGATAGTGGACCGAGCTGTTAGCGAGCCAGCTCGCCACTAGCTCGGGTCAAAATTAACAAGCTGAGCTAAGGTCTAACTCGGCCCATAACGAGCTATACACTATAGGCCTTGAATTACAAATTTATATATGGCCCTGTAGTCTCCGTTCAGTTTTTGTTAAATAATTGTGTGAATTTATGTTATTTTGTGTGAATTTGTATGTTTAAATGTGTTTATAATAAATTAATTACTATGTTTTGTATAAATTCTATCATATTTGATGGTTTGGATTATGTAAATGATTAATGAATTTTCTTATTTAATATTTTTGAATTTGTATAATAGCAGTCCAATAAAGCCCAATGAGCTCGTGAGCTAGCTCGGTCTAGCTCGAGCTGGCTTGTCATGATTTCAAGCTAAAGTTTTAGTTCGGATACCATAGGTCTAGCTCACTCGGTAAGAGCTCGGTCCAGAATTAACTAACTGAGCTAGGGCCCAGCTCAGCCCGAGCCAGCTCGTTAACAGTCCTAGTGAGGATCATTACAAAGTATTCTTCCTCACTGTCACTGGCAGTGGCAACCATCAGTTTACACCTTTTCTTCTTAACTGGCGTTGATATTTTGAGATCCCAAATTGGTCTCTTCCTCATCATCCATTCATTTATTCAGCACTGGACTTTCTCTTTTGAACCCATGCACCTTGTTGGCGACACGTCGTACAAATGACAAAACAGATGGTTTCTCATCCTAATCCTGTACGGTCGCGACACGTCGTACAAATGGGATAATAACTTGTTGCCTGGGTGGTACCACCGTGCCACACTGTGTACTGTTGACACCTTTTAGTAATGTTGACTAGAAAATGATGTACCTGTTGCAATTTGTGAAGGTACCGTACATTTTATGAATACAAATGTACCACATAATGGTAGTCATTTTCTTTGTTGGCATCTTGCTATTGGATGGGTGGTTTACATATGGCCAAATCTATTCCTGTCAAGTGTCAAGAAATGAAACCGAGTGGAGAAATTTCCCTTGTGAATTTTTTAATTACTTTGTTTTTTTGTGGAGATCAGTTGTGTAATGTTTCGTTCTTTGAAAGGTTACTCAAACAATATTTTACTAAACCAAATAACACTATTTTTATACTAATATGAAAATTAATATTTTTTCTCTATTTTTATTTATTATTCTCAAATTTCACTATTCTAGTATAGTTTTAGAGGTGAAATCATAACCGAAAGTATATATAATTAACGCTTATCAAATGACCAAATTGTTGTGTACCTGTTGTTGATTGTGAAGGTACCGTACATTTATGAATACAAATGTACCACACTAGGTGCGTTGTTGCGGCTCCGCCGCAACTGTTATTTTGGTGCATGTTAGTGTACATGAGTGACATTCTTTTTATATTATTTTGTTTACTTTCTATAGCATATCATATTTCTTCGAGAATTGAAATCAGAATCAGAATTACATAATAAAAGTGTAAGTGCATGGAATCACTACGCCAATAAATCTTCAAATATCTTATGGCATTCTTTGCCAATGGTTTTCAAGTCAAACATGAACACATCAAAATATATACCGACTATTCAACATTTTGCAAATTTAGTTACTGTGATCTATACAAGGAATTCTCTATCTAAGAGATAATAACAATGAAGTAAATATATAGTTTCAGCAGTACAATTAAGGAGAGAGAAAAACACACAACAACAGTTCCAACCCTTTAACCAAAGCCGCACCACTGAAATGACCCAACTCAAGTTGATGTGTACATAGATGTGAACAGAAGCAACACAATTTGATTTTACGAATATCGGAAGACCATAGAAAGACTCATGGCAAGCTTTGTAAATCGGTACAACAACAAAGAGGATTGGTAAAGGATATGATAATTAAGGTACGAGTTGATTCTATGAAAATGGTAGCTTTCTGCACGCATTGTTCCAGTGGTGTACGGTACAAAGCTTGTCACTCTGTTGGCGACATAGATCTCTTGTCTATCTCAGTAGAAACTTCGTAGACATTTTCGCTTGAACTGCAATGCACTATCTAATTTTGTACTCTTTACCAATCAAAATGTACTTATCGTAGGTAATATGTATGACAGAGAGATGACTGAAATATAAAGTTAATGACATTCATATACCGTACTGTTAACATTAGAATAGTACTCCTGGTCTGGTATTTTCTATATTAGCTATAACCTCTAGATCTCCTCTTCAAGGTCAATTTTTTTGGGTTAATTTTCATTGTGTGTAAATATATTGTGCAAAACTATTTATAGAAAATAATTGAATATCTACTGTTTAGAAGTTGCTTTTCTTACTTCAATGGCTGAAGTTTTGATACTTCAATCAATGAGCCTTCTGTTGATGGTAGGGACAACCTCCTGCTTCAAAAAGTAACATGACATATCAGTACAGAGCTTTAATATTTTTTTTAATTATGTGTCTTTATATAATTAATTTCTCAGTAGTAATATAATCCGACCAATTCTCCATATTGTCGCTCTATCTTTTAGTGATCATATACAATTATACGTGTGTTTAGGACTCGTAATAGAGAAAAAAAAAATGAGATTTTTTTCCATATAAAATGTTGAAGCACTATGTCTTTCTCAATATTAATTACATTACAAATGTTGCTGAGGTTATAACTATATTTTCCTCACGTCCCCTTTCTTATCACCTATTTTATTACATTATAAGCTGCTATAATTGTTCAGATCAAGCATATAAAGCTTAAGTGAAGTACAAAGAGGTTTTAAGTAAGATTGAGGTTGACATCCTAAATAGTATATGATGTTGTCTTGAAGAAATATGAGAAGACAAATCAAGATTGGCAGAATACCTCTGACTAGGAAAAATATAAGTCGATATTTGCAGAATTCTCATTAAGGAAATAATGGCAGAGCTACACAACTATATTGTTGTTGTCAGATCCTGATGTGCGAAGACTCAAATCCATGATGGCCTTCTGTACCTAGCTCCTGTGATGGCCATCATGCACACCATCAATATATCATGTACACCATCGATGTCTCATGCACACCGTCAATACCTTGTGTTATAAGCTGGAAATATTTCTCCATCACTTCTCATATTTGCATTATTTGTTTTATCCAGTAAAGTTTGGGTCTGGAACCCCTAAAGTAACCCAATTTTTGAGTTTAGACGTGTCCGGTGCAGAGGGCCAATATTATTTGAAGGGTCCGAGCCCTTTAATATTCGTGTTAGATCATTTCGGACGGTCTGCATCAAAACTCAAAAATTGGGTTACTTCATGGGATCCGAATTCGTAAAGTTTGGTTTCTTATTGAGGCCTCATCTCGATACTTTGGGCTGAGAAAATTTGGGTGCTCTTAGAATTTTGCATTTTCCATCCAAAGACTCAAAGCCTATAATAAAGCAAATCATAAATAATAAAGATCCAATTCACCTTATTAAAGTAAAAGATTTCTTGTATATTATATAATAACATGAGGACATGCAGGGCACTGCTCGGCATCACACAGTGATACAGAAACAGTTATATCATGTATTTGTATATCGTGAAATCACACTATAAATCAGGCATGTTTTTACCTGTGCTTAATATTAACGTTAATATATAAATGAGGTACCTCCCATATATATATCCGTATGACAACCTTATAGATCATCAACAACAACAAAAGAATTCTGCAAAAAGCAAAATTTTGACTGAGTTGATCTCATGGGCATGAAGAATTGATGTGAAATGTAGTTGTCATGTGTTGGGTGTTGCACCGGAATCACAGTTGAGATATTTTCACGTAGTTTAATAACACTAATTCTCCAAGTCCATATCATATCTTACCAAATATTAAAAGGAAATAAGCAACAAAATTGTGAAAAGAGCATTGATATTTTTCCTCACAATGTTATTTTTCTTGGTCCGCAAAATGTTATTTTACAATGGAGGAAATTAAATTTTTATGATACATATATTAAAAAGAAAAGGTTTCACTCACAAACCTTAGGAAGTCTAAGCATATGTATTTGGCGTTGCTATGCGTTTATCAAAGTCCAGCTTCTCACCACCTACCAATTTTGAAACATGGATTAGCTTAAACCTAACTCCAAACAAAATATAAGACAGGACATATCATGCAGAAATGAGAACAAAATGACATTTTCTTTATATCCACATAAATCCACTCTCATATTTACATAGGTTAGTAACTGATTTTATTACTAAAATTATACCCAAATAAGCTTATTTCGGGCCTATTTGGTTCTCTTAGCAGACTTAGAGCATATGTACCATCTTTCCGTTTAATCTTGGCACCCCATATGTCTATGATACAGTAGTCAGCACAGCCAAGTAAAAGTTAACTCTTAAAGAGGAAAATTTAAGAATAAAAACAATCAAGAATTGCAAAGTCACAATACATTTCAGATTGGGTTTAGAGTTTGTGTACCAGTTTGTATCTCCTCTATGAGTTCATCACCTCCAACAACGTTAGCTCCTGCAGTTCTAGCTTCTTCAGCAGCTGCATCTTCAGCATATACTACAATCCTAACTGTCTTTGATGAATTGAAAGCTACAAATAATTTGTTCCAAAATTCAATAACATACTTGAAGAAAAGTAGCAAGTGCATTGATGTATCTTGCCAGTTCCATGTGGAAGTGTCAGGGCACAATGTACCATGTACACACAAAAAATAAAATTGTGATAAAAATATAAATGAAAAAAAAAGAATATTAACAAAAAGTAGGTACTTTGCATAGGAAATTGATTATTCTATTCATATTTCAAAAACCTTTACAAAAAAGCAAAATTGTAGTTGGAAGTAAGGAAAATTTAATCTTGAGGTTTTGATTCAATATGGAAAAAGTGAAGAGTATCAACCTGGTCACCACGCCTTGGATTAACAACCAAATCAACATAAGATTCAACTGTCTCAATGGAATTGTGTTTTGAATTTGACTAACAAAAAGTGGAATTGTTGTTTCCATCAGCTTTATTTGTAAAATTAGAAGAAAAATACAATGTTACCAATAAGCAAGAAGCATGTACAAAAAGTCACATAATATGAAGCGAATATAATTTGGCATTAAAACAGAAAGCATGTACCAATCGGTATTTTGGAGTTTGTTGAGGATGCTTAAGGTAGTTCATGTTTCTTACATCATAATCCCATAGAAATGAGGTGTGGTGAATCTATTTATTTTTTTGTTATGGATTGTCCATTTCCACCAAATTTTAGGTTGTCAAGTACATAATCTGAGAAAATAATAACGTTTAAAAATTAGAATTAGTCATAATTAACATTTAACAGTATATGTTTTGTTACGAACTGATTAATTGGCGCACCTAAACACTTCCTTATCATTTGTCCTGGTACATTCTTATAACCAACCTAATAGAATCAGTAATTGATAAATGAGACGTATATTGTTTTTGCTTTAAATTTTCCCTTTTACCAAAGTTGATAATCTCGTCCCTTGTATATATCTACTAAGACATGCATCTATTTGGTACACACCTCATATCCTCTACCCAATATTATAAATCCCGTACAGTTCCATACTACATCAATCCAAAACTTGAAGAAACCAATTTCTTCCTCTGTAAATCTCAAGTGTTACCTGTATGTCGCAGGCATAGTTTTCAAGGCTCTCTTGATGGCACTTCAACGGGACCTCCGAGCACTCCCACAGACTCCGCCGGTGTTGTCAGTAGCCTCAATCCACAAAATGACCAATTAATTCTATTGTATTCGCAACAAATAAACTTTAACCAATGCGCCTTTCCAATTACATGAGGCTGTATTATGCAACAAAAAAGAAAAAGAAAATGGCATAATGAGTGTAGAAGGCTTGATAGAAAAGATTATATGAGATTGTAAGGCTTGATACATGTAGTATGTCAGTTGGTTTCAAATTTTTTAAAAGCGATGTCAGTTACCATGACTCATAAAGGTAAAAGCAAAAGAAAACAGGAAAGCAGTGAGTTCCTATTCTCAGTCTTAGATTACAGTCATTATAATCTTTACATTTGATTGCCATATACACATACACGATATCATGAGAAAAGTACCTTGCAAATTAATCTTCCTAAAAAAAAAGTAACTTCCAAATCAAAGAAAAGCAGTGAGGTCAGATAATTCCAATTTCCGTCATTGACAATATGACCCCCAACCCCAATATGTACCGAACCGGTACCAATTTGTACCTATCAAGACCTAGAAACATTTAGACATGCCTTTTTTTTTAAGCACACATTATATACAATCAAACTGTCAATACATTGATATCGAAGACTCCAGAAAACTTGCCCTCACTGCCTACTCAGGAAAAAGAGAAATAATAAATTCAGATAAATATTAGGAAGAATTTAGTACCATCATTTAGTAAACTTCTTAAAGGATTCTATAATGCAACATATAATATAAGATGTAAAAATAATAAAATCCATTTTTGTCCCACATATTCTTACAAATAACATAAGAAGCAAGAAACCAATCACCAAAATTGAATTACTTTTACTATGTATAATTGTTTGTAAGTTACATATTTTGGCCAATTGTAGAAGAAATTATTTTGTTGTTATTGTTGAACCACCATCAAATGTGAGAAAATCTAATGCTAAAGTTTCAAATGATTTTTTTTATTCAGCAGTAAGGTTATACCTTATATGTGATCCATTGTAAACTTACCGTTAAGAACAATTGCATTCACATCTGGCCTCTTCATGGTCTCAGTGTAAGTCTCTTTCAGACCAGCAATTACTGATGAAATAGAAAAACTGATTGTAAGGAAAAGCGAATGAATAATTTACGGAGCCACAATGATCTGGTATAAATAGCTATATCCCATGGTAAAGCTTGATAAACTATTTATTTGATTGGAAGATCAGAAAACTGTAGGTGAGCTCTTTTCCAAAATGGAACATAAAGTACCAATTTAGACCCCAAAGATAAACCCAACTCGTACCTAGCAGAATCTCTCTAAAGCCGGTAAGCTCCCCAAGCAATAAATTCATGAATGCAATCCAAATTACCACCTCGCATTGCCAAATGAAGAGCTGTACTTCCCAGAAAACTAAAATCAGCACAAAAATTGAGCAAATAATTTATTAATCTTATCGTGAATTGGGTTAGAAAAAATGGTTCCTTCCAAAGTTGAAATTGATGAATTTTTGCTATTTCGTTTTCCTTTTCTTTACCTTAGCGAGTTTAAACTCGAATCGCCATTAATTTGGAAGATTATAGCAATCATACCTTTTGAGCACTGAAATTAGGGGAGCAGGAAATTAAGCTCACTGCCGATATTGTTAACAAAATCTGAGTTGAGTGAGAGGAATAAAGTGTGTAAATTGGAAAAATCTTACCAATCCAACTAAGCGGAGACCTCCGGCAGTGGAGAGCGTCGATCTCTTTATGGCGAACGGAGATTAGCGAAGGAGGAAAAGGGGAGGAGAAAAATGAAGAGGGAAGAGAAGAAGAGCAAGAAGAGGAGATCAGATTGAAGCCGGTGTTTCTGAGATTGCAAACGACAAACAAAGAGAGCGAAGCTGGGGAGGCCACCGGGAGAAACATGTGGCCGTTATGTACCACGTGGCGAGCGGGAAGAATGCGAGGACGACAGGTAGCACAAATGGAGAAATCGGGAAAAATCGAGAAGAGATGGAGGAGAATTTTGGCTGATGACGCTAGATAACGTGAGCACAAAATGATCTGGAGCTTCCATCTACCATCAAACGGTAGTGAGAGGGGGTGTCACTGTTGTTTCTACAGTACAACCCCATTACCGATTGAGGGTTTTATAATTCTGGTAGTCACTTTCTTTGTTGGCATCTTGCTATTGGATGGGTGGTTTACATATGGCCAAATCTATTCCTGTCAAGTGTCAAGAAATGAAACCGAGTGGAGAAATTTCCCTTGGGAATTTTTTTATTACCTCTTTTTTTTTTTTTTTTGTGGAGATCAGTTGTGTGATGTTTCATTCTTTGAAAGGTTCCTGATAATCTGGGTCTGGATCTCCTGAAGTAACTCAAATTTTGAGTTTGGATTCGAATCTGTCCAATTAGAATTCGGACCAATCAGTATGTGATGAAATACACAGAGCTCTTTTAATGTTTATATCGGGGCAGATTGAGCAGTCCGAATTTAAACTAAAAATTTGAATTTAGTGGATTTGAATTCCAACTTTATCCGACTATTGGGTTCCTTATTGTTTCTTCAATTCATTGAGGGGTAATAATCATAGTGATAAATGAATTATTTGGATTCGGTTTGGCGGGATCAAAAATTTGTGATTCGAGAATAATTCGGGTATAATTCGGAAATAATTCGGTCCAACAAAGAAGCAAAAAAAAAAACCCATTTTTTTTTTTTTTTTTGCGTTTTATTCACGAATAATTTGTAAAAAACGTTTTATTCGTGTTTTATTCGCGAATAATTTGTATAATATGTTTTTTCGCGTTTATTTTTGTTCTGTTCGGAAATATATAAAAAAAATATTTTATTTACGAATAAAACGCGAATGATGTTACTATAATCATAACATCAATAACAGTAAGAAATCGAAAGAGAGAACATGAGATGGGTGAGATGGGGTGCAGTTCATGGGGCAATAACATTCGATGGTAATAAAAAATATCACTTTTTATTTGACATGTGTTTTTTTAAGAATAAAATGATGATCGAAATTCTCAAATTATCTTCCGTATATATATTTATTAGATTTTAAACTTGTTAACTTCTGTATATACCCGCAATTATATATTTTGATGTTCCACCAGCTCTCTGGTAGATATATATATTTTTTTTACAACAAACAAATTTATAAAGATTAATCTACTTTTACGTAACATAGAAAAGTGTTTGATTTGTGGTAATTTTGACAATGTGGGTGCACAAGTTTGAAATTTGTACTATTTCATAAATATAATAATTTGAAGAAATCGACCTCAAACCGGCGATGATGTATTAATATTTAAATAATCCAAATAGCATTGATATTTAAATATTATTTTGACGAATTGTGGCGCAGTTTCCTTATCATTCAACCACTTATCAAATATTCTCTTGTGCTTGATGCATTTTGTCTGAGTCGGACTAAAAGAAATTCGATATCTATTATAGATAATAGGACATCTATTTTGAGATTCGTATCATAATTAATGAACGGTTGGTATTTAAAAAAATTATCCTAAAGTACCTGGAAGATGAGAATTTGGGTGGGGACATCTAATTTTCGAAGTCATATTCGAAAATTAGATATGAATGTCTGATATCTAAATATTTGTATGGATATAGATACAGATATGATTTTGAATTTTAAATTTTTCATATCTGAATAATAGATGTTATACATTTTTTTAATTTTTAAAATTATTTATTATCAAGTCAGGCGACAATAATTTTTTAATAAAATAGTGCATTAAAATGCACACAAAATTCTTCATATTTTGATAGCTTGACCATTTCATATCTTTGAAAAAATCAGTTTAAACTGTTCCAATATCTCGTTTGAAACTAATTCATAGATTTTGAAAGCCAGAAATATATTGTTGAAATAGCAGAAGAAATACATTAGGCTAACTCCCTATGAATGTTCCTGATATTTTTATTAATATCCAAAGTTAATTATAAATTAATAAATATACCCAAAATCAGTGGGTATTTCGAAAAATGTCTAAATCGGCCAGATTCTAGCCGGTTTTTTCTTTTTATTATTTTAGAGACACTATGAAAAGCAAGATAATGAAATCTAACACTGAAAATTCGATTTTTTTGTTTAAATTATTTGTTAGATTACTTCTTTTGATGTATA
Organism: Carex parvula; assembly: GCA_025461045.1. Lineage (NCBI taxonomy): Eukaryota > Viridiplantae > Streptophyta > Magnoliopsida > Poales > Cyperaceae > Carex > Carex parvula. Next base: position 271,377 of record JAJGRW010000152.1, read on the forward strand.
ATTAGCATATTTATACTAAAATACATTATATTACTTGAAATTATGTTGAATTACACTATATTGCATTAAATTACGCTAAATTACACTAATTTCGCTAATTATAATGAAATATTGTAAATTACGCTAAACTACGCAAAATTAGGCCGATTTTGTGCCATCTTTCATAAATCATAAAAAATAGTAAAAAAATTTCAAAAATAGTAAAAATTGGTATTCTACAAGTGCATTGAATAATAGAAGTGAAAATCTTAATTACAAATTTCAACTCAAGTTTTGAGGCTCTTTCCTTTGTTTTTTTTGGCAATTCTGAATTTTGAAATCTGACATTGCGGGCACTGACACATGCGTATTTTTGCAAGCTTTTTGAAAACTGATAATTTGCTGAAATCGGACACTCGAGCGCTGTTTTATGACCGTTTGAAGTTTCGTCGTTGTTTTTCGCCTTCTGAGTAAAGATATCATCCATATTCATACGTAATTTACCGTATTTAGCGTAATTTAACATATAGTGTAATTCAACATAATTTCAAGTAATTTAGCGTATTTTAGTATAAATATGCTAATTATATATCAAAAGAAGTAATCTAACTAATAATTTAAATAAAAAATTCAAATTTTCAGTGTTAGATTTCATTATCTTGCTCTTTATAGTGTCTCTATAAAAAAAAAAAATAAAGAGAAAAGAAATCAGTCAGATTCTGGCCGGTTTCTGGGAGAGGAGGAAACTGACCAGAATCAAGCCGGTTTGGACAATTTTCGAAATACCCACTAATTTTAGGGTATATTTATTAATTTGTAATTAACTTTGGATATTAAGAAAAATGTCGGTGAATGTTCAATACAAGACGGCATGCCTCCATACCTCCACGCGGAAAGGCCAGGGGTGGCGACACGAGGACGCGTGGGTTTCACGCTGATTGCTCGTTCTCATGCGTGTCCGAGATTGGTTTGATTCAGAAAGTTCTGGAACTCTGCGGCCGTTGCATGAGTGATCTTCTGTGTGGCCTAATAGTGGTTTGCTGGATTCTCGTTTTTGTTTATGGCCTTGTGGCAACGTCCTAGGCCACGTATGCCTTGATCCAGGCTTTTTTTTTATTTATTCTTTTTGAAAAGTTTGATAATAATATTTTTGGAGAGATGGATAGAATTAAGGAGGATGTTATGATTCATGGCGGATGTTATATATCACTATATGTGCTGAAATTTCAGTACATGAATAGTGTTTTTAAAATTTCTGAAATTCACAATTCATCTATTGAACTGTTTCGAGATACGTGCACAGAAAAATTAGCTGTTTCGAAATGCGTGTACAGAAAAAGTTGAACAGTTGGATTCGAAATTTCAGAAATTCCAGAAACACTGTTCATGAATTTTGGATTTCAGCAGATCCGATTCCAATTAACTGATGGAGCCATAATGTATTTTACTTGGAAGAGATAGGAAGATGTCATGGCTGATGATATATCACCTGAATAATATATTTGCAGCATTGAATCAAAGTATGAAACCTCTTATTATCTTGACGATTATTTTTCAAAATCTGGTTATTCTTTAAATAATTAGTTGGGACGAGCTTAACCATAACCTCATATGTTGATTTCCAATTAATAAAAAAATTGGAACGCAGTGCGTAGGAAGCAGAAACCATTATGCTGATTTTCTTTCATTTTTTTTTTTACAATTAATGAAGATTCAAAATGCAAATTTTTAGAAACGATCTAGTATATTATTTTAATATTAGTATTAAATATTTATACTGGTGGATTGTAATTCATAACTCAAATTTTCTTTTCTTTTATTTCAAATTTGTTTCTCCTTTTATTAAGCTAGTAAAAGTTTTTTGTAAACTTTAGTTTATTTGATATATTATTAGCCGGTAATCGTCCACTGATTAACTAAAGTATGAGGAGATTCAAATGTCTTCATTTTTTACCTCTATCATATTTCCACTTTTAAGTTTTTAATACAAAATTCTACAATTTATATGTAAAAAAAAAACCTTAGAAGGATAAAAAGTTTTTTAAAAAGTAAGAACACTTTCGCAGGTGTTACTCTCTCTCTTATACACCTTCTCTTTACTCCTTTTTCTCCCTTATTTATTCTATTTTATTTTGTTTTATCTTTGTTATTTCGTATTTTATAGAGCGCGTTATTCTTAGATTTTTTTACCTTAATTAATGTTTTACTCACTTTTTATATTGCTCTTTTTATATATTTAGTATGACCCTTTTTGCTTTATAGTTTATTACCATATTGAATCTTTTTGATATCGTATGCGGTCCTGTAGGTAGTTCATTTTCGGAGGTCCTTTTATGTGGATTTTTTAAGAATGCTTAATTTTAATAATTATTATTACATTATTATGTTGATTAGTATTGATTTTAGACCTATTTTATTTATTATTTTATTCATACATTGTACTATTTTGAGACGTATGCCATCCTATACTCTTTGATCTTTGACCTTGTTATTTATATGATATTAAACCTTTCAGAAGGTACAATCAAAAAAGAGTTCAAATAATACTTCTTAAAAGTTAAGTTAATATTACACCACCCAAAATGATAGTACGTATGTCATAAAAAGTATGTTAAAATCTTAAACCTTATCAAATGCTATTAGCTATGTCCTTATTATACCTTACTAAATGCTATTAGCTATGTATTATCTTATATTAAATGGTATATAATATGTTGTATCCCCAACCTACATACTAGAAATGTTATATAATATATAGTATTCCCAACTTACATAATAAAAATGCTATATAATATGTAGTATCCTCAACCTACACACTATAAAGACCATACACTTAGGCCCTGTTCGGATGACCATGGGATCATGGGAATTAACAGGATTTTCAGTCTATTGGGATGATATTCCTAACACATGTTCGGTTGGCAAAATAGATCCCACTTATTCCTATTTTATTTCCTATCTTAGTTCCCAATCCTTTGTTATTTGACGGGAAAAAAAAATTTGATCGGACTTCATTATTTTTTTCCCACGCTCTATTGATGATGTCTCTCCAATAAAAAATATTATGTCAAGTCAAAAATATTTAGAACTATTTTAATCTAAATTAATTTTCTCTTTTGTCCAAATGTCCGAATATTTTTTTTTGCTATATATTTTATACATAAAAAATATAAAAAATATCAATAAATTAAGATTTTTTTACAATCTATCTTTTTGTAGAACATTTAATTATTTTTGGTATAATTTGTTTTGTACAACATTTAATTATTTTTTGTACAACGTTTAATTATTTTTTTACAATTTTTTAATTTTAAATATGTGAGAAATTTAAATAGAAATATTTATTTTTAAAATAAATTAAGATTTTTCACAACTGATCTCAAGGTACAACCGAGAATCTAGACATATCATTTTAGCACATATTTTAAATGCTTATTTGTTTGTAAATATTTGTATTTGTTATAAATGCTTATCAATATTTATATTTTATAAAATAATAATTATAAGTAATGTGATGTTATGTTATTATTTAATTTATAAAATAATAATAATAAAGATAATTGTATTATTTATTTAATCTACTTATTTAATTGCATTATTTAATCTAGTTAATTAGTAATGTTATGTTATAAAATAATAATTAATAAGTAATGTGATGTTATGTTATTATTTAATTTATTTATTTAATTGTATTACTGATATTTTATTAATAAATAAAATTGTGTAATATCAAACATATAAAATATTTTAGAAAGAAAAATTGAATTTCTCACAATTAATCCCACTGTACAACCGAACACTCATTCAACACATTCCCATAATTAATCCCATGCGTACCCGCACCCGTGGGTTCCCGCTTTTTCAAAAGTGGGTTCCCATTCCCGTCAAATCCCATCCCGTGTAATCCCGTGACATCCGAACAGGCCCTTAATGTGCCCAACTTATACACTACTCATCATAGATCCAAAACCAGATACAACCACCAACAACCTGGGTACAACTACTGATTCTAATGAACACTCTATATAACTAAGGCTTATCAAATGACCAAATTGTCGTGTAGCTGTTGTTGATTGTGAAGGTACCGTACATTTTATGAATACAAATGTACCACATTATGGTAGTCACTTTCTTTGTTGGCATTTTGCTATTGGATGGGTGGTTTACATATGGCCAAATCTATTTCTGTCAAGTGTGAAGAAATGAAACCGAGTGGAGAAATTTCCCTTGGGAATTTTTTAATTACTTTGTTTTTTGTGGAGATCAGTTGTGTAATGTTTCATTCTTTGAAAGGTTACTTATCAGGTACATGTTGCAATTTGGGTCCGGATCCCTAAAGTAACTCAATTTTTGAGTTTGAAACCAAGACCGTCCGATTTAGAATTTCTGGTTAATTTGGTTTAAGATAGAATGCATAGGGATCCTTTAATATTCGTGCCAGACCAGATCGAGCGGTCCGAATGTAAACTCAAATTTGAGTTATTTTAGGGGATCCGAATTCCAACTTTATCCGACTCTTGGGTTCCTTTTTGATTCTTCAATTCACTGAGGGGTAATAACAGCAATAACAGTAAGAAAGGGAAAGAGATAAAATATCATGAATTGTGAATATGTGATATGGAATGATGCTGATACGTCGTGGCATTATGAACAAGGATAATACTAGACTAAATAATGGGCCCAAATATAATACTACTGGAATGATCCTCATTTTAACGGGCCAGCAGCAAACGAGAAAATTGAAACAGATACTGAAACTAAATAATGGGCCCAAATATAGTACTATATGTAACAAAAGAATAAACTGATAAGAGTATAACAGCAAAGGAAGAAGAGTGAGGCTACGGTACTACGCATAGCACGGATTGGTCCGTGCTACGGCTCAATATTTAGGTTTTCAAAATTCTAACGGTCGATCCGAACCGGTCTACATAATTATAAAATGAATATGTACTTGCAAACAAATTTTACATTTTTAGAATTTTTTTACTATTTTTTTAGATAGGTAGAAAATCACTGTTTTTGGATGGTCCAGAATTTTCAGATCATGTGATTTTCTACCTATCTAAAAAAATAGTAAAAAAATTTGAAAAAATGTAAAATTTGGTTTGCAAGTACAGAGTCATTTTATAATCATGTTGAACGGTTCGGATCAACCATTAGGATTTTGAAAACTCAAATATTGAGCCGTAACACGGACCAAACCGTGCTATGCATAGTACCGTAGCCTCACTCAAGGAAGAATATAGAAGACTTAAAAAGGATATTGAGTCAATTCAACATAAATTAGAAATAGTTTAACACTGAAGCTAGCAAACTATTCAAAAGCTGGTACTGATGATAGGGGTAATGGTTATTAATGCTTTAGTATTCCACAATTATATAGATCTGATCTAATTAGAACAAATTAAGTCTAATAATGCCACAGTCATGCATTTCAGCTCGACCAATCCATTTTTTCAGAAATAAACCCTTTAAATATGAGATCTTTTGCTCAGCTAAAATTTAAGCCAGCCTCAATTTTACCAAATGCAGCATAATTCACCCATAATTGCAAAGAAAAAGAAGACCAGCAGAAGAAAATAAACAGGAAATTAATCAGCAGGTACTGGCACAAAGTACCTCTGAGCAAGATCACATTTAAGAGATCAAATTTGAGAGGATACATGATCTGCATCCAACTATAAGTCTATAAAAATTATAATAGTGTCAAACTGCATACCACTACGAAATTTGACCTCAAACTACATAAAACCACCTTGACTAGAAAACAAGAGAGATCTAGCTTCACAATAAAAGAGAAGTGAAGTTCTCACTGGATTTAAGGAGAAAGGTGATAAACCAACTTTCAGGTAAAACACCACTAATCTAATGGCACAATCAACAACCTATAGTTGTTTTGTCAGAAGAGGTAATTTGATTTATAGTAGATATCAATGATTGTAGCATAACTAATTAGCTCGGTCCATGATAACTTGGAGGTCCATTTCAGAGGGCTCGGTTGCCTGAATTTCATAGTGCACACCATCAAGCTCGTGCCTAAATCTTTCCTTTGATGTTGCATAGAGCATCTTTGCACGAACCCTAGATATGGAAGGAGACCTGAGGATCAAAATGGCAATAAAAAAATTACTAACTGTTAGTGTAGAATTATATAATATTAGATTGTTGTTTAGCAAATTATAAGAAATGGTTTACCACCTGCAATAACACTCAACACTAGTGATATTTGGAATGCTGACTTTCATAGGGAAATTGAATTCATGCAAACTTATAATCAATATATAAGAACAGTTGGCTGGATTTAGTTAAAATGGGTACATTAGGACATATAAACCACAGGAGGTCAGGGGTAAATTTGTCGACATCAACAAATTCCAGTATTTCTGTCAGCTTTTCTTCTTGGTTTTATTCAATTGTTGATTCCATCATTTTTATGGCTGCATGCATCATTATACTTAGACCAAGACTTAAAAAGGTATTTTTGGCTATAAGCTCTCTAAAACTTCCAATCTAAGCTAAAATGAGTATAATCTAACAAATATTATAGAGAGCCCCCAGCAATACATAAGTCATCTCTAGTTTTATCAAATTTCAATTGACCAAAAGTCAGACAGATATTGAATGAAAAAGTTAACTTAAGATATATGCTAAAACCAGATCTCAAATCTTGATATACATGAATCAGGTCCATACCAGAACTCCAGGTAGCCCCTGATCAAACATTCATCTCACTAATTCTATTTTCTCATGAAACCTAGTTTGAAATGTTGCTCTTAGGCATGACTCAGTTGAGATGTCCACTTTTGAACTGAAAGTACAAGTCATTTAACCATTGTAAATTTGGTTCTCCAAAAACCAATCAAGTAGGTTCCAAACGGGAAGACGTGGTAAAAAAAAAAATTAGCTTTCACCAATCTCAATTATTTTCCAAAACCAATGTTGCATATATAAATTACCAAGGAGACAAACCGAGAGAAAAAAGAGACAACTAACCAGGCAATGAAAAAGATCTTGCTCTTCTGACAATTATCCTCAGTCACAAAATCATAGTCGTAAACCGCAAACCGGCAATCATCAGTAGGTAATGCAGCTGTGAAATCATCGTAGCTTTCACATGGAGCCCCTTGCTTCTCTACAATTACCTCCTTTTCCTTGTCATCAATTCGAAAAATCACATATCGATGTGCCTTTTTTCGCTTCAGGTCTAAAAAGGTATTCTTTGTCTCATCTGCAACTCCCATCCCAGAAAAAGAGTTTGCCTGCACACAGAAAGGATATTAGCTTTAAAATGCAATTTGCAAATTAGCGCACAAACATAATACTCACTAAGTGAGCTGAACTTTTTGCCACAAAGAGTTTGCCTCCTTTTCCTCTTGTCTGGGAACTTTTTGCATGATTATGTTCAGCAAAAGGACCAAAATGCCAAAACTTAAGAATAGAAACCTAATATAAATTTAAGTACAACAATAAAATCGTTAACTAGATTTAGCCACAGTTTGCAGTTGGACCAACTGAAGCATATCAGGAGAATATCAAATTGCCAAAATTACTAATATACTTCTCCTTTTCATTATAATACATAACTGATATTTGTAATTTGCAAATAACCCAAACCAACAACATCAGATATTCACAATGTCCACTTAGAAATGTTGGTCGTCATTTTCCATTAAGGAAAACTGGAAAATTATTAGTGTTTGTTTGTCATTTGCAATCAAGGAAAACTGGAAAACTGTTAGTGTTTGTTGCCAAGAGAATCACTGGATTAATTTGTGATTAATTGAAGGGCACATAAAACAACAATTGTACCCATAAGCCTAAAATATAAGACATTGCAAAAGGCAATTGTATCTTTAATACTCTTTGCATGCCTCTATCCCTCTAAATGCATGCAAGTCATTCACAACACAAAAGTCTATATATAAGGTGTGCTTTTGTCAATAGGAAAAATAGGATTCTGCTTCCACTGTCAATAGGCTAGCGAAATATGACTATCCTCACTGAGCTGCATTTTCTTATCTAATAAAAAAAACCAATTTTACTTTATCTCAACAAGAAACTCAAAATTGATCTCTAAAGTTGCATCATGCCCTAACTGCAAGTAATTACATCAAATAGGTTAATACAACACCTAATTCAATTTTACTTTCTGTAGTATTCACAATCAGAGATGCATACTGCTAAAACCCTAGCCAAAAACAATTTTACTTTATTAGAATAGTGAAACCAAACTATTCTTCTATAATCAAACTCGACACTATAGCAAACAAAAATTTGCTTATTCCATCCTTTGCAAAAGTGAGTTCGTTTAAGTTTAATCACTTGAAAAGAAGTGGGATGTACTATATAGAATTAACCAAGAACCATTCCATCAGCTTTCCAAGGAAAAAAAATGAATAACTGAGTTAAGAAAAACTAAAAAAATAAAAAAATCGTACAGACCAATCAGAATCAACGATTGAATAAACAAAGAACACAACTCACCCTTTGGAAAGACATCTTTAATCGGCCTCAGCCACAATCGAAATCGTGAGAGAGAGCGAGAAAGCGACAGCGGAGAGACGAAGAGACGAAGAGAAGACTTAAATCAATGATTATTGAAGGCGACTTTTATTCGAAATTAAAGCGACTGATGAGATGGGGTCCACTTTCTCAGTTTGGTTTAGGTCTCTCGAATTTTACATTTTCATTGAACCATCCTAAGCGATCAGGACCGTTTATTTCGGACAGGTCATTCTGGATCAACGCTTTGTACCTTCTCTTTATGCACGGATACACGTCTTATTAGTTAAAGGAGCTTCCAATCTAAAATGAACGGTGAGGATATGTTCCATGCGACCAAACCAAATTTGTTCCAAAGGAGAAGATCCGAATCTTACTTTCTCTATTTTCGTGAATCAATGTTCAGCGCCGCGTCCCATTGTATCCGCTGTTGAGATCAAAACAGCAACACGAAAACTTTCCAATAGTTGCATGCCACTAAGGGTACTACGATTTAATTTATAGACCGTTCGATATTTATCGACGCCGACAAATTCTTGTGGGATCTCTTTCATGCTGCACTATGCCATCGTAATTTTGACCGTTTGATTTACGATTTGTTTAGCACAGAATGCATCAAAATTTATTCAGCATGAAGAGGGTAATACTAATATGCATCCCTTATCCTTTTAATGATTATTTGGGAAAAGTTTTATTTATGTGATTTTTGTTCGGGAATGGTTTCTGAATTATCAAGAAATCATGAATAGAGGAAACGAATTATGTTACTTTTGTTTGCAAATGTTGAGTAATTAAACTAACAAGGTAAATGATGAAATATAAAATATATGGATTTAAGTTTCAAGACACGAAGAACTTGTCATGAGTTCGAAACCCACAAAGTAGAGAAATTTTCTATATTAATACATAGGGGTTTGAAATGTGCTGGATGGCTTGACCTCCAACTCATATTTCAAAAGTTTCAAAACACACTCGGTATAGACGTGAGATTGTCTTTTCAATTTAACTAAAATAAAATAAAGATCATTTTTATACTTGCGTAATTTTGAGTGATGCTAGATACTAAAGCTTAATATAGTAGTTCATGAATATATTTCAAAGGATGAAGTTAAACTATTGAACCAATCTATTCATAAGTAGTACTTTTACAATTCAAATTTATAAAATTATAATATATTTAGTATAAAGACAAGTAATAAAAAAAAAAGATTTATAAGTTATTTTTAATGCATTTATTTACACCATATTTTAAATGCTTAACATTACACTAAATAAAATAAAATATAAAAAATTTAGCGCACAAACATAATACTCACTAAGTAGATCAATTTCAACTATTTGAATTATAATTTAAGCTAATTCAATAAATTTTGAATTTAAACTCACATACCATCTTAATAAGTACAAATAATATGCTTTGTGGCGCACATGGAGGTTAAGATGTAAATCAAATTTGCACATGTTCAAGATCTAATAAAACAAAATTTCATCATATTTGCACATGTTAAAGATCTAATTAAACAAAAATTAAAAATTAAAGCCATCGCAAGTCAAAGAAACTTGGTGTGCTGAGTGTCGTCACAGAGCTTTGCTTGTGAGAAGTATCAACTCTTATTTTTATATTTTTATCGAGAGTAGAGTTCAAATTCAAATGTCTCGTGTTTTTCATATTTTATTTGTGTCTCATGTCATTTTCTTAATTTTTAAAATTCAAACAATCAATCTGAACCATTCAATATGATCTTCATATTAAAATGTATTTGGAAACCAAATTTTATATCCGTTTAAAAAAAAAATTACTATTATTTTTAGATAGAAACAAAATCACAGTTTTTAGAAGATTCTGAAAAACAGTAATTTTGTACCTATCTAAAAAATTAGTAAATTGTTTTTCAAAGTATATAAAATTTGATCTCCAAGCACATTTTAATAGATAAATCATGTTGAACGGTTCATATTGACTGTATGGACTTTTATAATAGAGATAGGAATGTGAGGAACCAAGAAGGCTCCTAAATGCTCAATCACGGAATCAACTGAAACATCTTCTCTCTCTCCAGCGACTCCAAAGAAGAAAAAAAAAAGAAATCTCAAACCCTAGATCTACTTAGCTGCCGTCTTTCACTCCACACCTCTCATCTTTGAACTTTCACCTCCGATACAACAATACCCTCCCCACTCTCTCGTCTCTACTTCCTTGAGCGGAGAGGAGAATGAGGGAGAGGGGAGGGAGCCGACCGGAGCCGAGAGCGCGGTATCATCAGAGCTCGGAGAGTAGAGTCATCATCTCAATCGGAGCACGACAGTGAGTAGATCCGGTTGTCGAAGTGTGGTGGCAGTCAAAAGAGCAGATCTGGTCATGGAGCGGGATGAGGATTAAGGTATTAGGGTGATTATAAGTAGGATTAGAAGAGTAGATCTAGTAAAAGAGTAGATCTTGAAATTTAGAAGGTGATTAAGGGTGATTAAAGTAATTTTGAGGATTTCGTGAGAATAAATGATAGATCTAGGAATTAAAGTCACTTGATTCGTGAATACTTTTTTTATCAATTAAATTATTAGTAGGTATAAAAGTCACTAACTTTAAAAAAAAATGCAAGACACAAATAAGACATATGAACCCTACTCTTTTATTAATATCAGTCATGTACAAATTACAAATTGAAAGTTGAGTTTTACACGGACATATTTGGTTGGAGAGGAAAACGGAATTGATTGAAATAGTTTCAATTCCAGCTGAATAACAATGAATTTAAGTGGATATGGAGTGAAATTGAGTTTGAACTTTTGAAATCAAATTTCTATTTATACAAATTGTTCTCTCCTCTATTCCGTGTGGATGATAAAATACATAATTGACCATTGTCAAGAGATAAAATTAACTCATTCAGTTGTTTACTCTTCTATTATTCCACTATTCCACCTTAAAAAGAAGAAATGACAAACGTCTATTGAAACTATTTATCTAAAATCTTTTAGGCTCTGTTCGGTCTACAACTAAAATTGGGAACGGGCTCGGGATATGGACCAATTTGAACCGTCTGTTACTGTACGTGTAGGAAAAAAAATTTTGTTGAATTATATTTTTTTTCTCACGCGCACAATAACCGCGCTGAACATGACCTTAGATTATTATAACTCATGTCCATAACTAAACTTTAATACATGTAGTTTCGGTATTTTTCATAACCAACCAGAGCAAATTTTCAATAATCCTAACTAAGAGGCCACTTAATCATACAAAATAGTACTAGAAGAAGTGGTAATTGAAATAATGATATAATATTATTATTTGGAATTAGTAGAGATTGAGCTGCATGATGGCAAGTTGGCAAGGTGGGATACTTATTTCCTGTCCAAAATATTTATAAAAATATACATGTTAAAATATTAGGGGTGAAAACGGTATGGATAATATCCAATCCGTATTCAATCTGTATTCAAAAAATTAGATGTAGATATCTGATATCTGAATATCCATGTGGATATGGATACTGATATGATTTTACATTTCAATAATTCGCATCCGAATAGTAGATATATATCATATATTTTAATATATATTATGAAAAAATGTTGTTATTCACCATTAAAATTAGATAAATATTATGAACTTTAGTATTTTTTAATATTATTTTAATAAATATCCGATCCAATCCGTATTCATATCTGTACCCGACTGATATCCGATCCGTATCCGTATCTGTATCCGAAAAATAAAAAAAAAGAATATGGATATGATTTTACCACTATCCGCTCTGTATTCGCTCTGTTTTCACCCCTACAAAATATGCTTTATTTTCAAAATAGTTATAAATTTACTTTGTTTTCAAATTATTAGGAATTATTCTGGATCTTAAACTTCTGTCTCACCAAAGTTTTTTTAAACTTTGTTTTCAAATTATTAGGAGATTTGCTTTTCAAATCAAGTACAACTCGTGTTCAAACGAAAACCTAAGCTATATAGATTTATGCATAACTAAAACAAATCAATTCAAAACTCAAACCAAATAATGTCCCACCAAACACATCATCAAAGGCTATACCAAAATCACATCAGTAAAAATATTGATATTAGCTTCGACTCCTTTGAACAATCAGTTAGTCTTGTGCAGGAGCGGAGGAAAGAAGAGAGATTTTTTTTTTTATAATTATATATGATTTTCCGTATGATTTAGAATAAAATAATATGATATTGTAAAATTTATTTTCATTTTTCGTAGAAATTTTTTTATATGATTTTCCTCATATGTGTTTGACCCTCATATATAATTCAAAAATTTGACTCCGCCTTATAATCTTGTGTCTCAAAATTGTTTTGACTCTCAAGTAATTAATCGGTTCGAACCAAATTAAATCATGCTAAACCCAAGTTTCGAACCAAATTAAATCATGCATATGCATCCGGTTAATACCCAAATCCAGTGACCGGGGATACACACTCGGTTAAGATCAAAACCCAATGATCAAATCCCTTGAAAAATGAAAGAGTCAGTTGGGAGACTTGGGTCCAATATTCCAACCCAACTCGGTTTACATGTTATTAGTGTCAGTAGGTTCTTCATTAAGGAGAAGTTGTACAGTGGACTACTGGAGTTAGGTCATATTCCAACTAAAGACCAGGCAGCAGATTGTCTGACGAAAAAGCTCAATTCGTTAGACTTAGCTAGATGATATGATAAAATGGGCTTAGTGGATATCTTTCGCCCATTTTGAGAGAGAGTGTTGAGATCTATTGTATGTTTATGTGTTTTCGGGATTTCTAGAGGCCTATGGATAAATAGATCATTATGGAATAAAAGTGTAGAGTGTTATTTGTAAGAGTGTGTTGTAAGGCTCTATATAAGCTCAAGTCATTAATCAATAAAGTAAGTTCTCAACTCAATTAAAACAATGTTATGAGTGTCAGTAGGTTTGATCAAGTGGAATTTCTGTTGGATTTGGCATTGTAGGGCGCCAGTGAAAGTGAAAATGTTTGGGCTTTTGGCTTATAGAGGAATGTTGACGCATGATGTGATGAATAGGAGGGGTATAATCAGTGGGGTGAGAATCTGCTGCGATCCGGGTACTGTGAACAGTACCCTGCAATATCTGTTTTTTCAAATCCAGCTGTCGAATTTGTTTCGAGATGCGTGCACAGAAAAACCAACTGTTTTGAGATGCGTGCACTAAAAAGTTGGACGGATGGATTTGAAAAAGCAAGGATTGCAGGGTTTCTGTGCTCAATATTCGAATCGCAGCAGATCTCAATCCATAATCAGTGAGATGAGATAGCCATTTATGTGAAACATGTGAATGTGAGGATGCGGTGCATTTTCTGTTTGAGTGTTCTGTGCTGGTCTAGGTTGCCGGCTCATGATGCCGGGTGAATCGATTCAACAGATTTGGGAGAAATCGAGAGATAATGCTGCTAATTTGAGTAACATACCAAGGAAGGAATGGGCTACGTGGTTCCTTTGCACGATATGGTTCGTGTGGAGGCAAAGAAATGATAAGATTTTCCGAGGTTCAATGCTACCGGTAGAAATACTGGGAAAAAAATTGAGGGGATTTGTGGATTAGGTTTTGTAGAAATCAATCTAATCAAGTGATACAATTTTTTTACTATTCCAAATAGCTTTGAGTTAACACTATTTTCTTACCATCAAAATTAGTGCTATTCTTATTTACTATTCTCAAATAGTAGCTATTCTAACTATTTTAGAGTGGTATCGTTAAGTGATTAATTAAAAATAATTGGTCATAATCGAGAATAATTGGCTGATTAGTTGAGAAAATCTGTGACAGTTTGATCACCGCCAATGATTAATCGGCCTAAATGGATGTTTTTTTATAGCATTTAGTTGTTGACGGTGATCAAACCATCATGAATTTTCTCAATTAATTGGTCGATTATTTCTGATTAATTACTTGATGGTACTTGTTCGTACCACGAGTGCATACCGTTATTTAGCACATTGGTATACACCATCATTGACGAGGTTGTTTGTTTTTTTCCGCGGCTCAAATTTTAATGAAAATGCCAAATTTGCTAATAATCATAAGCTAGTTTTCCGTCAATCATTCAGCTGATGAATATTAATTTTATAATATTTCCAAATTTTAAGTACCTATTGAATAATTTTGTATTAACTAAACTCTGATTCAAAATTTTTCGCTAGTCATGCCTGAACTGAACTCCGCCTAAAAGAGCTCTTTAGAATTTAATACTCTGGGGTATTGATCCGGATCTTAATGTCTGAACTGTACGGGTAGATCTACCTTAGACGTATTTCCGTATAATCCGTGCGCTGCCTGAAGCCGAAGCTACTCTGTTAAAATATTCCGAAATTTTTATTAATAGAAAATAAAATAAAAAATATCAACAATGAGGAATAGTTTTGTTGGATTTTGAATATTAGAAAAAACGTTATGGTTTGTAACGTTCAGGGCACCGTAACTGAACGTTATAAACCATAACGTCCAATTAATCTGATCGCTAATAATCTCTAATTAACAAAAAAATACTGTAGTTGGACGTTATGGCTACAGTGGTTTTTTTTTTTTTTTTCAAATAAATCACAAACTGAAGCAAGCAAGTAAGAAAAAAAAGAAAACATTATAGCTGGACGTTATGGTTCATAACGTCCAGCTATAGTGTTTTTGTTAATTAGATATCATTAGCGATCAGATTAACTGGACGTTCGATCATAACATCCAGCTACAGTGCCCTGGACATTATGAACTATCACGTTTTTGCTACATCTCGAAATCCAACAAGAACGTTCTTCAATGTCGATATTTTCTTATTTATTTTCTATTAATAAAAATTTCGGTAAAATAGTTACCGCATCTAGGCCCTACCGCCCTGAAATAAATCCGCTGTTATTCCCTAGGAATAACAGGAACCTGTTATGCAGATCTTGACCGTTAATCTTTGTTAGGATTCGTGCACGGAAAAAGTTACTTCTTTTAGATTCGCGCGCGAAAACAATTGAACGGTTGCCGATCGGAATAACAGGTTCCTGGGGTCCACCAATCCACTCTAGTATAGCGCGCGAGAGCTCTCTCCCTTTCCTTCTTTCCTTCCTTCCCTGTTCCCTCCCTCCCTCTCCGTCATACACTAGCCCGGTCCCACCGGCGCATTGTGTCAATCGTTCCGATGGAGGCTCTGTGCAAGGTCTCATCCTGGTTTCCTTCGTTGAACTCCATTCTCCCAAATTCGTCCTCCGCTTCCTCCTCTTCCTTCCATCTCCACAGAGCGCCTAAAACCTTCTGCCTACGGTACATTTTTCTCTTTCTTCGTTTTATTTTGTATTATCACAAAGACTGCATAGCTTGTAGCTGAGTTTTTTTTTTTTTTTCTCCTCTTGCAATTCTAGGATCGAGGGGAGGGAAAAAGTCCTTTCTGAGGTACTGCAATTACATAGGCATGTAACTTCTCTTTGTTTCTCTTTGGAGCATCTTATCCATTAATTTTTAACCCCCCTTAAAAAATTTCATATTTTAGGAATCCAATGCACGTACCAAGAAATCGGACATGCCTGATTCTGATGTCGGGAAACTGTTTGCCGATGCTAAGAGGAGTATGTGTAGTTCTATCATTATTTTCCTTGTTAACTTCTATTGAGAATAGTTATAAAACATGAATTATTGGTCAAGAGTTTAGCTGTGGTAGCTAAGGTACTTTAATTTTTTATCTGCCATTTACTAAATTTTTTATTTGCTGTTCCAGACATCATGCACATTAACAAACAGCGTCTTCTTGCAATGGAGGAGGCCAATAGATTAAAATTGGAAAATGAGTCACTTTTGGAGAAACTGGAGCAATTAGAGACTGAAATGAAAACGACCCTAATTGAACTTGAAGGTGGGCTAATCCGTTGGATTTCATTTCTCAGATTAAAATGGAGATCACCAAATTCATTTTCTGATGGCCACCAATTTTTTTAAATCTCAAGGATTGGTCATAATTAGAATGTGGTTATCCTCATTTTTAATTTTTTTCTTTAATTTGTAGATTTGTATTGTTTATGCTGTTGTTGTTTGTCCGCTAAAATTTATATATGTCAGGTAAAAACAGTGTACTGGCCTCATCTCTGAGTTTGAGTGAGTTACTTCTGCGCATAGATTCAATGGTTCTTTCTGGCTTGCTCAGTAAAGGAGAGGCATCGGAGCTTAGAAAGAAGTGGATGGAGAGCAAAGTTGCAATACATGATGCCCTTGGTGACATACATCACAAAACTGATGAACAGTTGCTGTCTGAGCTTCGCACAATTTCAGAGAAAATCACAAGGTGCGTCCACAACCAATATTGCTTATTACTCTAAGCTTGTGTAATTTTGTGACTTCTGTTAGTATGTATTATGGATTGTAATCATGTAACTTGTCCTTTTTGTTGGTTTACATATATTTCTTGGAACTGAAATGTGTTATCTATTTGAGGTAGACCCAGGTTTATCAGACATGTCAACATCTTAAATTGTCAAATGCAGTACGCAGGTAGTGAATTTTGCAGGCACATTATTTACCTATTTGGTTTTAGTTTCATGTTCTCTATTATTCAGTGAACATTTTTCAGCTGATTGATGGTCCTTCATCACTTTATTGTAAGAAATATTAAAATGACATACTAAACCCGGGGCAGCTATCATGTTGTGCTAATAAGTTGTTAGTTTAAATCAGGTCTGGTGTAATTGAGTTTCACTCTGCACCCTATTGGATCCTGAATTTTACTATTTAGTTAAAACTTGTGTGTTTTGTAGGATTCCCTTGCACATTGTGCATATTTGTACTGAGATGGAGCCGGTTGCATCATATGGGTCCTTGGCAACATATGTAACAGGCTTATCGGCTGCACTGCAAAGAAAGGGAAATTTGGTAGAGGTCATTTTACCCAAGTAATTAACTCGTGGACATATAATTAATGTTGTGTTAATATTTGGTATGAATAGAAATGACCTCCTTTTTCTGAATTCTGTTCAGAAACTATTACTTTGTTCTGTCTATACCTTAAACTCATATTCTGTCAGTTTAGTTCTTTTCTTCTATTGTTCCCCAATGGTGGTACAAAAGTGTTAACACCAGTAATAAGGTGTTGTATTGAACAAAATCAAGAGTTATTGTGTGTTTTAGGTTTTGTGTGTTATAACGGAATTTTAAAAAATCAGAGCTATTTAATGTTTTATTCAATCATTATTGTTTAGCTAGCCCATTATACGGAATTCGCATCCTCTGAGATATCTCATATTTTGCGTGACTTTTTGGAAAATCTCAACCGTTCAAATACATTCTGCATGAATCTCAAAGCTCAAATAATACTGCCCCCCTGCTCTATCCCCGAGTAGGCACTGAACACGTTGGTCACGCAAAATATGAGATATCTCAGAGGATACGCACTCCATTATACGTTACCTGCTATGATCGATTTTTAATATTGTTTTGTTTGTTCTGTTGGTATGATTCTAACAGGTACTCAAATCTAAATCTTGATATGATACAAGGCCTCAGCAGAATGAAAGCAGAGTTTGAATCTTATTTTGATGGCCAATGGCATAATAATGGAGTGTGGTTCGGGTAAAGGACTTGATGAGATTCTGTGTCTATCAGCAGTTTTAGTTGTAGAACTCCAAGTTTAGTAGTATCATATTGCAAAATTTGATGCAAATCAAAAGTGAGATATGACTGCACACAACAGGGTTGCTCTAAAAAAAGGCCAAAACTATTTATCCTTGGATGAATGAGAAATGAGTAATCAATGTCTATCTTCATTTTTCGTATTTTATTCAAATGGTATTCATGTTCCAAAACTTGTGGGGTTATGTGGGGTATTGTGGAATATACTGGGCTTTATATAGGGTTTTCTTTAGTTGATAGTTTTGTGCACAATATTGCAAGAGAATACAATTAATTAAGCATGCTATTAGATAGTGGCCCTTCATTTTTATTTTCTTTTTGTTTTTTTTCCAATCTTTTTCCTTTTACTGATTGAGTTTACATATTTTCTGCTGAAGTGCATACAATGGTATAGGTATTATACTGATTGAACCAATTCAGTACTCCACATTTTTCAGCCGTGAGAGTTTCTATGGATACTCTGATGACATTGAACGGTAAGTCACCTTACTTGCCCAATATGTTGATAGTGCTCCTTTTCTTGTGATCATTTATTTTTTACAAGAGTAATAATTTTTGTATAATTTCATTTGTGACTCTCCAAACACCGACAATTGGTTCGTGTGATGGCAGACAAAATATATCTCTCATGCCCCTATAAAACATGAAAAACATCATCCGTGACCTTCCTCTTGTAATTCTCCTTAATAATGTACAGTGCAAAACTACCAGTATTATATCCTCATATGTGTAGAGAAGCAGGGTCGGAGGAGATGTGCCGAATTTATACTGAAAATGTGATATTTCTTATATTTGAAGGGGTTATATATGATATTTCTCATATATCAGGGGTGGATGTGATTTTTTTGACATTATGAAGTCATTAACTTTGTATGCTTTAGAGTCAGTTTTTGTGTTTCTCATTTTGCTCCTTATCTTATTAAATCTTCAGTGTTAATAACTAATATTAGAAAATGTTAAGATGCTCAAAAGAATGCTGTCCTTTTAACTTCCAAAAAGAAATAAAGGGGAATGTTTGCTCTTATATGACATCATCTATCTTCTAATTAGATTCTGACAGTAGTGCAGATTCTTATATTTCTCCCGTGCTTCAATGGATTACATTGTAAAAAGTGGAAAGCAACCAGATGTTTTGCATATACATAATTGGCAAACTGCTATTGTTGGACCTCTCTTCTGGGATATATTTGTTCATCAGGCATGCATATTTATCATTTGCTTGATTAACAATATTACCAGTCATAAGAAATTCAATTTGTCAAAATAAATGGACGACAAGATATTGTCCTTTGTTTGTTAAAGTCAACTCAAGTTTTCTTATTTGATTTGTTGTTAGCACAAAGAATTCAATCTGTATAATAAACATTTTATAACGTATCAAATATGAAATGCTTTCTAACTTGATGTAGTTTTTTTGCTTTTTCATCACTTCAGGGACTTGGTAGTACTCGAATCTTACTGACGTGCCAAGACTTTGAGTCACAGGTAAAAAATATTCCTTGTAATTACCTCAGGTAAAATATTTTATGGTTGTATTTTTGCTCTTTGAAAGGAAACAATACTTGTGCACTATTGCAAAATCTCAAAACTCTCTAGTATATATTTACCATATAATTGTAAATATTTATGCAACCCCGGATAAATTATTGCTCCCCTCCATATACGAAACCTTCTTTTAGTTTTGCTTATGGTGAAAATGAAGTACTAGATTGGACCTTTTGTTAACAAATGAGAAACCATGAGGATATTTACTTGATTGTTCTCATTTCCTCATTACATAGAACTGAAAAGCAACAGTGTCTTGAACAACCAAATAAGCTAGAATTATGTGGACTTGATTGTTCTCTTTTGCTCATTTACATAGTATAGATAAGTAACCAACTTTTTGTCTACTACTATATATATATGCAGTGTCTTGAATCACCAAATAAGCTAGGACTGTGTGGACTTGATCCCCTTGAGCTTCACCGCCCTGATCGGTTGCAGGATAATAATGAGACAAATCTTATCAACATTTTGAAGGTTATGCCATTTCGAGTATCTTTGATTTAATGTGACAATAATTTGATTGTTAGTCTGCTAATTGAGTAGTCAAATGGTAAAAATGAAATTGACATATCTTTAATTTCCAAATTTGATTACTATATTTCTTTATGATTTCAGGGAGGAATTGTTTACTCAAACAGAGTGGTTGTCATGTCAACAATTCACTCGGGAGGAAGCCTGAGCTGTGGGTTGGAACCAACTTTAGCAATCCATAAGTACATGCTCTTCACTGTTTTACATTTATCACACTTTGAAAATATAGTTTATCATATTTGTCAACAGCACCCTTATTTTGGGTGCTTTGGAAATGATTCAGACCGTCAAACCAAGGTCAATTCAAGCAAGGAGGATTGAATTGCAGTCTTTCTTATCAATATAACCAAATGTCTTCACAAGAACTTTAAATAAACTTCAAATCAATATTCAGATATGCTCAGCTAGACTTTAGTTCAAATTAAGGCTGTTCAAACGGTCGGTTCGGTTGAAACCGAAGTAAAAAATAGAACCGAACCGAACCGATCAAACCTATCAACTGATTAAGAACCGAATGGAGCAAACCGAAGTAAGGCCCAGGATCTCAAGATTGGTAAAATACAAAAGGTAGCACCACTATTGGTACCATTTTTAACGATAAGTATATATTTTCATTCACAACAGCTGAAGTTCTATGCAAGAATACACATAAAAACCGAACCAATCCAATTTCAGAGTCGAACCATTATAAGCTGGTCGGTTTGGTTTAGTCGGTTTTGAGGAATCTATTTGAGAAATCTAAACCAAACCGATCCATTGAAACGGAATAATTCAAAAATTTAACCAAACCGATCCATTTAAACCTGAAATTTTCCGTCAATGTTGGACGTTTTGTCCTAAGTATGTAAAATGTTGGTTGTTGCTGTAAAATTGATTAATATGATATTTAGTGGGTCCTTTATTATAATGGCAGGGGAGATGTAGTACAGAAAAGGATTTTTACTAGGATAATTCAAGTTAGAAGAATACTGTAAACCTTAGGCGAAGAACAAAATAATAATTACTGGACATATGACTCCAGAATGATTGCAATGTACAGGGAAAAGCTAGCGGTTGCTCCCCATGGGTTTGATGTTCAGCAGTGGGACCCATCAAGGGATAAGTACCTACCTAGAACTTACTCTGCCCATGATATGGAAGGCAAAAAATCTTGTAAAGAGGCACTAATACGCCGTCTCAGTCTCTCCAGACGCGTCTCTGTTGTTGTATGCAACTAATTATTGTGTAACATCAAATTTTTATAGTATAGTAATTAAGGGCTTGTTGTTTAGGTTTTCTGGGCAATTAATAAACAGAAGTATAAATACTTCAAATTAACCAAGTGCAGAGCTAAACTTTTGCCATCTTGTTACCTATCTTTCTTGTTTCTCACATTTTCACTTGTATTGTACTACTTACAGGTTGGCTGCATCTTCCATGGACAGTCAGAAATAGATGTTCGACAATTAAAAATAGCTGTACAGAATGTCACAAGACAGGATGCACAGGTTCTCTGTTTTGATTTTTTACTTACTATTATTATTTATTTTTTCTCGAAAGTACACTGAAACTGTAGATATATGGTTCAGTGGTTTATAATATTAGAGAGGGGATAAAGGACCCACTTAAACTGTTGGGCGGCTTGCCGCTCAACTTTGCTAAAAAAAGAAAATAATAATTGCTTCTATTATTTATTTACTTTTTTGAATTTATAGACTGACTACCTTTAAATATGCAGTTTGTCTTGATGGACTATAATTCTGTACTGAACTCATTGCAAGATGAATTGAAGGTACTACCTCTTTCTGTATATGGTTTACATTAGTGATGGCCTAATGGGAGCCAGATTTCTCCGTTAAATAATTCACTGTTACTTTTTGCTCGATGACATGAATTGGGACCATGGATCTGAATTGATGAATCTTGGCTGGAATTGGCTGGCTTGGGCAGAAAAGATGTTTCATAAAAAATATTTTTATGCTAAAATAATTAAGAAAAAAATAATAGTTCAAATAATGTTGGAACTAAAAGATTTGTGTTATTGCATTAGTATAATTTGATGTAAACATACAGAAAATAAAGTGAAAATGCTGAACACAATTATTTTACAATTGATGAGTCAAAGACATTGCATAAATTGAAATTTGAATCAAATTCTTTAACAACACCAAGTTTTACATTTATTCTTCATCGTCTGTTTTGGAAGTAACACTCTGTCTACTCACATTTGTAGATGCAAGGTGTAAAATTTATGCCGGGATATGATGAACCCCTGGCACATTTGATTATTGCTGGCTGTGACATCATGTTATGTCCTTCCTTGGATGATCCCTTATTTCAAGTGCCGGTATGTACATCTTAATAAAAATTGTCACCCTTGTTTTTTTGCATTAGATATGCACGAGTTACTTGAGGATATTGTCATATTCCACACTGTGTTGCAAACTTTTTATTGTACTTTGCCTATATGTATTTAATTTTTGTTCTTAAGCTGTCATGGTGCAGAAAGGGGGAGGTTGTTTAATTGTACATTGCAGTGTGAAAGTTTGAATGGAGATTGTCATTTTAACAGATGTGTTTGACTTGGTAGTATGAAAGATGTTTAAGGGACAATTTTGTCATTCTCATTTATTGTGTTCATACTAGATCATTTGATTAGACTTAAATCACATGTGCAGCTGAAGGCAATCAAGTATGGATCTGCTCCTATATCTCTAAGCTCAATAACTGATCATTTTAGGTAATCAAACAATTTTCTTCTTTATGCTCCAACTTTTTGAGCCTGCTTATATTTCCTCTCAATTTTTAGTTGTTTCTTTTTTGGGGGTTGGATGGGTGGATCTAAATAGGCAATCTGAATCGCATGATCAAGGAAGCACAAGTGTGTCACGGTACATGCTCTCAACATATGGACAGATGTCTCTCTCCCATGCCCTCACTGAAATTGTAAGTCAGCAGAAATGCACTCTCTTGGTGTCATATATAGTTTTATCTTATGTGCTGATGAAACATTCAATTCATTTTGGTGATTTGTTACCACATTGATTATGTCAGATAATGATATATTCATTCTCTTTCTCGTGTGCTTGAATTGCAGTATTCTAGATCTTGCAAAATCTGCTATCACTTGTATATCTTACTCAAACCCTATTTGACTGAACACAATCGGAGTTCAAAAATTGGTATGTTAACTCAAATTAGTACATTGGGACTAGCCAGAAACCCGAGATGACTAAGCAACTAGACCTCAAGTAACCCCAACATGGCCTTATTGTTTTATATGGTGCCAACTCAAAAGATATTTTATAATGTGGGACCTTGCGTGAGTGCTGACATTTGGTCTATAAGTATGTTAATACATAATTTGCAAGAACCATGTGATCAATTGTATACAAAATAAGATTGAGGAGGATTGCTTTTGCAGAGGAATGATCCTGGAACGTGGGAGAAGAGAATGAAGGATGGAATGACAAAGGATTTTTCATGGGATGCCGAGTGCCTTGACGTACATATCTCTGCATATTCCTTTATTAAGAACCTGTGATTTCTCTAATGGACCCTCGGAACTTTCGGCAATGTAGTAAGGCACTTTTGTTTTCTAACCCTATATCATAACCCCTTGAACCCTAAATTCCTTTGGAGGTCCACTTTATATAAGTTTCGGAGATCCAGTATAGAATATATGTATGGTATGTATATTGTGTGATAAACAAGAGGTCTAATAGAATGATTAGAAGTTGAATAATATTTGGCTGTTGTTTCTGTAATGGAGAGGTACTTGTGATGATATGACCATATGAGTTGTATTGGCGGCATATCTAAGTACTTAATAATGATGCTAGTCTCTCTGTTTAGGTTTAATGCCTGTAAGTGTAATACATATCTTCAAGTGCATGCAATTGTTCTAATATCTGGTATTAAATATCTGATGCAAATATTGTAACTTGGATGGTATTGATATAGTATATGTGCGAAGACAGAGCAATGTCAGGGCAATTTGATTTTATTGTTAAAAAAAATGGTAGTACAACAACCATACATCCTTCCTGATTGAACTTATTCTACTACATGAGTGAGACACCATGTGTGTTCTACTTAAGACCATACTGAGATGAGCCCTCTGGTTGCTCATACCGAGAACGGTGTCCAGTTTATTCATATTATATCTCTCTGTGAGACTGAAACAGGGGTGTGAAGATTGCCATCTCTTCTCTTCTACTATTCTTGAGCCTTCTAACCTCTTCTCTTGTTACGCGGTACTAGCTTACAATTATATCTAAAGGGAAAGACAGCAAGGTTGAGAGCTTTCCTTTCTGCCATGTACTATTCAGTGACAATCCAGAAGGAAGTAAACATGGAATGCTATCTAAAAGAAGAATCAATTAGTTTTTTTTATTTTTTTTATGAACAAATATTTGATGTTTCATCTGATTTTGAGGAGACAGATGGCTTCACAAAATAACTAGAAGCCCCCTCTGCACATGTTTAAACTTTGGGGGAATTTCATGTATCCCCCTCAAATATTACAAATTGAAATATTACAATTTAAAAGAACCAGGAATAGAATAATTTGGAAGACTAAATAAACAATCAGAAAATAAAGAAATATTTTTTTTTCTTCATATATATATGGACATTCAAATGAAAGCTTTAAGTAACCATGCATTAGGATTAACTGAACAAAAGAATTTGGACTAATACATTAGTATATATATGATAAGCTGCTTTGTTTGAGAGCGCAATAAAATAAGAGAATAAGGAAATAGCTTTCACGACAACTCTAAATTAATAGAACAAGAGCTTTCTTCTTATCTCTACTTTATCCACTTCCAAAAATAATTAACGAGTAATTATATTATATGAATATTAGTTGAGTGCCTTCATTAAAAAAATGGAAAAGCTATAAAATTTTTTTTGAGAATCGCCTTTGGTTTAGTGAATGAAGTTAAAAAATTATGTGATTTAAATTAAAGTTTAATTGAAAGACCGTTAGGATATATTAATGATGGAAAGCGGAGTCCTTGTTCTATGGTTGAGGGAAAGTAAAAAAGAAAAGGGAAATCAGATCCAGTGCAATATCTGACCGTGCAGAATGAGATCTGAGCCGTCCGTTTTAATCTGGTACGAACTTAAAAACGAACCTCGCTATATTCTAAATAGATATCAATTTAATTTTGATTCGGCTGAGAGTATTATATCTTTTCAGCTGGTATCTGATTTCGGAGAGTATGGTATCAAGAAAAATCTGGGAGAAAGAAAAGATTGGGAAACAAATAGAGGGAAATATGGGCTATATATAAAAATGTGTAAATTAATCAACTAGCTCTAAATAGGGACAAGGCTAGGGCTGCACAAAAAATTTATAGTTGGATTCGAGTTTGATTCGAAAAAGTTCGTAAAAAATCGATTCGAAATTGAGTTCTTTCGAAATTAATTCAAACCAAACTTAGTTCGAAATTAATTCAAACCAAACTCAAACTGGACCTAATTCATTCGAAATAGGTTGGCAAACCAAAACTTAGTTCGAAATTAACTCAAACGTGAACCGTTAATTTCCGCTGATAATGAACTTTAATGTTTTATTTAGGATAATATTTGGGTTTGTAATAATTTAAAAACTTTGGTAATTGTTCTGTACTTCTATTGATATTTAAATTGTACTTTGAATACTTTGGATATTTGAAAACTTTGGTGATGTTGCTTCTGTTGGCTATTTGAAAAACTTTGGATTATGTGATTGTACTGAACTTTGATTGATTATACTAAATTTTGGTATTTGTAATGAACTTCGATATAACCTTTAGTGTAATTAGAATTCAGAATGCCCGAGTTTTTATTAAAGTGCTGTAATTTCGAACTATGGTCCAGCCATAAGTCATAACTCGTAAGTCGTAACAAAGTTCGTAAAAGTTCGAAATTGAGTTCGTGAAAAGTTTGATTTGAAATTGAGTTTGTTCGAAATTAATTCAAACCAAATTCAAACTGGAGGTAAGTTCGATTCGGTTCGGTTCGTTTGCAGCCCTAGACAAGACCCATTATAGACCCATTATTTATAGGTCATCAACTAACTTTTTGGCGATTTGACAAAAAAAAAAATAACTGTTTGATGAAGACTTGGAATTAAAAAGACATAAATTAATTATTTCCAGGTCCAGATTTTAACTCAGAATTTGAGTTAATGCATAGGATATTAGGATACGAATTCTACTTTATGTCATTTGCAACTGGTCGTTTGGAATGCGCCGCGCGTATGTTGAACATATAAAGTTCCTTTTTGGGAAAGATGGACGTAAAAGAGATTGAGGTTTGACCGCTGAATCAGCAGGAGGTCGTAGTCAGGTGTGTCTTTATTGACTGGTCAATGGTCAATTATATATTACCTTGTGTATTTAGGTTAGATCTCTAGTCGTAATTGTTAAACAAATTAATGCTTTTTTTTTTTTTTGTCAACTAAATGTGCCTTTGTTTTGAACTAGACGGGCCTTCATTCGTTTGCTTCAGTTTTTTTTGTTTGTTTGTGCTTGAAAATAAAATAGCGTTCTTTTCGTGTGAATTATTGAAGCGCATATGCAATTCAAGAATAACTTGAGATGACCACGTGAGTCACGTCGTGCTTAAACGTGCCGTGACCATTGAATCATAATTTATGTTAGTTTATTTAAGATTCATTATTTGATTAAAGATCTAATTGAGGTCTTAATAACACGTGATTTGTGTGACCATGTGCCATGCTGTGATTAAATTTTTCGCGTAACGTGCCGTGCCAAATTTTCAAAATATAATCATGGCACGGAATACGTGAGTCACGTCACGTAATCAACACGCATACCGTAGCACAACCGTACCGTTCCGTGATGAAGCTGGCTCCCTGTACCATTTTTCCCACACTAGTCATAAGTAGATCTGATAAATGTTGATTTTGATTTTAATTAGAACTTATTTTGATTCAATGATTCAAAAGTCACACAACTTCCAATCAAAATTGATCCAAACTTGAACGACATACAATTTGAAATGGCTCTAAAGTAGATGAAACAATTCAAGATGATACGACAACTAGATTCCAAAAAAAATCATGATTTGAAATTTCCGACTCAAATAACTTTGTCTTTATATATCCCGACTTTGACCGAACCAGAAAAGTCAATAAATAATTGAAGTTGGATAACTTGAAACTCAAGCCTCATTTGATTCAAGATGACTTGAAATCCGAATATGATCGAAAATCCAAAGTCTAATTCAATTGAATCCATCTCGATTCCATCCGAATCCGACTCGATATATTTGATTAACATTTATCTAGTTACACGAATCCATGACCATTGTCACGGACGCTTGCTGAAAATTGCTATTACAATTAAACCAAATGCAGCTTCTGCCAAGATATAAAAAAAAACAATTAAACCAAATGATTCGGATGAATTAAACCAACACATTGTCACGGCCTTAGTGCCACGTTGGTTATTTTTCTTTTTTTTTGTAAGTTTGTATTTTTATATAATAAAACTTTATGTTTTGATTATAAATAGCTCAAAAATAATTAAAAGAGGGTTACATATAAAAAAAAAATTAACGGGTGTTACAATTTTTTTCATTTTTCAAATGTTGCAAATAAGGTCAAATTAATTTTTAAAAAATAATAAAAATTACCGGATGTTACAGTCAGAAACCGTGTACAACGTACCCCCTATTCATACATGACACTTGCTGACACAGTCGTGTAACCTGTGTCAGCAACTGTGTACCATTAACTTTTCAGACCGTGTATAATCGTGTTTTCTGTAGTAGTTTATGCTTCTTCCTGGTTCATAACAAATGATATCAACATACATGAACACAATTAATTGTAACTAATGTCAAGCATCAAATCAACCCAAAAAAATACAGCATGACACTTGGTGGGACCGTTATTGATGGTGCGCTGATGTTTGTACACAATATAAAGACTTCACTTTAAAGGTAAGTACATAAAAATAGTCAGAACTCAATAACACATGGGAAAGGGACATACCATCGAAAGACATATTGTATGATAATTTGTGGATTATTTTTTTATTTTGCAATAGGGGCAACGCACTAGTGGGACCTCGAGGTTGCAAAATCAATGGTTCAAAGATAACTTATGAAGTAGCTTATTCGTAAGGGGGAGGATTATTTCCACATCTAACGGGAGCGTCTAATTATTTTTCAATTCATCTTCCGGTCATTAACTACTTGGGAGAACTGCTCATTAACTGGGGGACCACTAACTACTTGGAGCACCTATGCGCGTAAGTGTTAATATATAATATATCAAGTATTCATACATAAGATACCAAGTTTTTCGAAGAAAATAGACATATCATCACACACCCATTTTTTACACGCTTTTAATTAGTGGTGGGTTTTTTTTTTCTCCGTTAAATCTCGCCAATATTTTTAACGATCTGTGAGAAATTTAACGAATTTAAAACCACGAACGTCTTCTACGTAATTTTCTCTTTTCAAATAAGATCCATGATGACATACTTTCTGGTTGTCTGTCGCGTAAGTATTGTATTTCGTCGTGCAAGTATTCATACCACATCGTGCAAATATTCATACATCGTTGAGCACATATTCATAACTCGTAATTTAAGTATTCATATATAAGATACCACGTATTTCTAGAAAAATGGACATATCAACTTCGTTTTTTTTCTCTCATCACACACTTATCTTTTACATGTTTTTAGATGAGAATTTTTTTCTCTGATTAATTTCGCTCATATTTTTGACGATCTGTGAGGAATTATGTGAATCTTGTCACACCCCAAACTAAGAATTTCGGATTAAGGCATGATCAGTCTTCGCCTCGTGTTTATTAACTCAATAAACACGCAAGGCTAAACAAATACAAATAATAAAACAATAGAATAAGTGCGGAAGCGTGAATAATCATACAAAAGCATAAGTCATAGTATCAATAAAAAAACATACACATATAGTGTCCATACAATCCACATCATAATAAAGTAACACACAATCTAAAGAAGGGGGATGCATGATCTATCGAGTCAAATGTACGAAATAAAAAACTTCAGAACTCGTAAACCTAGCAAAGGCCCTAAAAATAGAAAATCAACCGACGTGGTCATCGGGAACAGCTCCTGACAACTCTTGCTGTAGATCGCCAGTCTCTGTACCTAAAAACTCACGAAACAACTTGTGGGGTGAGCGACTAATAGCCCAGTATGTGACCCATAATTACCTCAGTGATCCTCTACGGTGAAAGCACTTTTAAATTATAAGTTCTACGCAAAATTTTATAAATGGTAAGTTATATGCAAATGATTTAATATAATAACCTATCCTACTAATTTTCTATTCATACCAACATTTTAATTAAGATGGGTATCATATTTTGTTTAGTACATTAAGATCGCCGTGTATAACGAATTCATCTCGAAATCAGTCTTTACTTGGATAAATTTCATGAGGGAGTGCATCACTTGAGAAAGTAACATGGGGCTGCACTTATCCCGACATGCATCTAATGATAAATTATGATCTTAAATCTAATTTATACATGAATTATGTGTTTAGATAAGATTAAATTTTGTAAATGTAATATATTTTATTCTGATTTTCAGGTGTACAAGCATCAACTAAAAAATTTGTAACATGCGCCTTCACCACTTCTCTCGACATCTAATGATAAACTTCAATCTTAAACATAATTTTACATGAATTATGTGTTTAGATAGAATTATATTTTCTAAATTTAATACATATAGTTGTTACCCGAATCTCAAACAATATATTGTACTCATTTCTCATGAGATATCACATTATTTTTCGAAACTTATCTCATAATTTTCCCTTGAAATTTCCTTCTTCGTCGAAACATGATCATCATTAGTAGGTACCCATCCGGGCATAATTTTCGAGAGAGGACACTAAAAGATTGAATTTATTTTTAATCCGACATTTATTTTTAATCTTATATACAAATTAAACATACCTATGTGTTGCGCACATAGATAATAAGATTATTTAATATCTACTTATATATTAGACTTTCTGTTAAGAATCCAGTCGTCACAATAAGATAGATCCATAAAAATAATATTTTGTAATAGACTAAAATTAAATAGCATAAAATCGGTAGTCACTTGATGGATGATAAATGGTTTTTAATCGAATTAAATACACAACCAACCTAAATAAGGAGAACATTTTGTTTTAACAATCATTGAATTGGTTGTCGGTTGTTGGTGTTATTTAAATTCGCTATGTATTATTTAAGTTTTTATATTTTGTAATAGATAAAATGGTACAATTAAAATCATTTTTATGAGAAGACATTTTGAATCACCAATCCAAATAACATAAAAAAACATTGCACCTCTTTTGTCAAGGGGGTATAAGGGATCATTGCATATGCAACATGTGTTGGAGAGAGATATTTATTTCTCAACAGTCTTGTTAGCTGTAGGTAACTTATTATATTACTATCTCTTCTATAATGAGATAGAAATAGATGCATGTATTAATTTCTTTTTTTCTCAACGCTCATGTTAGCTGCGGATATAATATTATATTAGTGTCACTTCTCTGGATACGGAGCCCTTCAGGAAATATTTTGTTTGGTCAGGAATGGATGTCCTCCTTTGGCTTACAGGAGGGTGGGATGTGTCTTCTGGGGGTATGGAGGGATGGATTAACCCAAAATCCCATCAGTTCCCATTAATAACCAGTGTGCCGAACAGGGCCGAGTGTGTATTGTAGTGTTGTGTGTCTATCAGTCTCTCTCGCATTTAATGTTGTTGCCTGCTGAAAAAAAATAAAGTATGATATATGTGAAACCAGATTTATTTTGAAACGAGTTACTAGATTTTTAATTACCAGGTCCAATAAACCGGATTTTAGTGATTCATAGATTCCTTGTATGGAATCGAAAATTATTATACTTTATCTAGTTTCCTATATTATTTGATTCAGTTCTTTCTATGGAATATAAACAATTCCCTATACTCCATCCATTTTTCTATATTATTTTTAAATAATTTCTATAAATAAAAAGTTTTGGATCCTCCATGCTATCTTTTATGACATTCTTTGAATTTCTATGGCAGTCTTTGTAGTTTAATACTGCCATCTTATAAGTCTACGGTAGGATTAAGTACCCTGATATACAAATATATCAATTACTTGGAATGTCTAAAGAAAATTACTATAATTTTGTGTTTTGCTTCTTTTTACTTAAAACATAGGCTAATTTAAGTGTATTATATATTTATATATTGTTATTATTATTATTATTATTATTAGTATTATTATTATATCATCATCATCATCTTCATATTCTATCAGTCCATCTGCATTTTAATTTTTAAAATTTGCCTCTTTTGTTGTCTCTTTTTCTCTCTGTGACTTGAAATTTTGTTTTAAAAATATGATATTGAATACCGTTGATTGAATTTCTCAACTAAATTAGAAAAATATGTCAAATAAAAGTTCATTTGAACTAGACATATATTGATCTTTTCAACTAAAAATATATACCACTATCGTCATGCATGATCCTCCTATAGTGCTATGATGATCTTCTATGGCATTATTTGTAGTTTTATATATACTGCCTATTTTGTTTTTGCTTCTTTTACTAAAAAAGGGGGGGGGGGGGGGGGGGGGGGGGGGGGCGGGAGGGGCGGGGGGGGGGGGGAGCAATTTAATTAAGTCAATTATTACTATTTAATCTTCAAATTCTATCTGCATTCTAATTTTTCATATTTACTTCTTTTGTTAACTCTTCTTTTTCTCTAACATCTTGACTTGATAATTTTATTTATATAAATGATATTGAACACCGTTGATTGAATTTCTCAACTAAACTATAAATATATCCTATAAAAGTTCATTTGAATTTGGACTAGACATCTATATTTTTCAAATAAAACACAATAGTTTTAATACTTTACGAGTGATGCATTTACATACAAAAATTTTAAATTTTAGAATTAATTTAGTATAATAAGAAAAACAAAGTATGAATATTGTCGATACTAAAAATATATACTAATGTCAAAAACATTCTTTGCATAAAACAAGAATGACCTGATAATATTATGAAAAGTTATTTTTGAAATTGCTGACTGTATTAAACTGATTTGGTGGAATAATTTGTCTATTTAAGTTTTTTATTTTTATATTTGGAAGAAGTTGGATGAAGTATAAATTTTCTCTATTCATACTTGTCTTTTGTCAAATATGAAGTGATTTTCATAAAATTGATTATTCTCAATGTATTATTAAATTGTTTGTTCTAAACGTAAAGTAATAAGGATGTTAATTTTATTTTGTAAATAAATAAACACGATTTTTAATGTTAGATTAACTATTACAGTTTTTAAATTATTAGATTTTTATAAATGAACTTTAATAGAGAAAACAACACATCGAAATTGGAACGTTTTCAACTTTCATGTATAAATAAAAATATGAACCTAACCAGTGGCGGAGAGAGTAGCAACAAGTTATATATATTATATAGGAAATTTCTCACTTAGGAGCATTGAATGAGAGTTTTGATTTGGATCCTCATTTCAAGTAATTATTTAATTAATTTGGTTTTGTAATTTTTTATTTGGATGCCATTGATTGATTGGTTTGTTCCGGAGCCGTGGTGTAACCAATTAGTTTTCTAATTTTCAAATTTCAAACGGTCGATCCAAACAATTAGATATGCTCTCTATATTAAAATGTGTGCTTGGAGACCGAATTTTACATTTTTTTGGATTTTTTTTACTATTTATTAAGCCCGTTTTAAAATCGCTGATTTTAATAAACAGTGAAAAATTTCTGGATCATTGAAAGCAGAGATTTTAAAACTGGCTTAATAAATAGTAAACAAATTTCAAAAAATGCAAAATTTGGTCTCCAAACACATTTTATTATAGATTGAATGTTGAACTGTTTGGATCGACTAGGGGTGCAAACAGATCGGATAGTGGTAAAACAATATCCGTATCCATTTTTATTTTTCGGATACGGATCGGATATTAGACGGACACAGACGGATACGGATTGGATATCGGATATCCGTAGATATATACATAAATATTTTCATAATATATATTAAACTATATGGTATATATCTATTATTTGGATACGCATAATTAATATTCAAAACCATATTCGTATCCGTATCCGTACGGATATTTAGATATCGGATATCCATATCTAATTTTCGGATACGGATCCTGATACAGTCGGATTTTATCCGATCCATTTGCACCCCTAGATGGATCCGCCAAAAGTCACACCAATGTTAGAGAATATTCGCAAAATAATATAATAATATATAACGTTTGAATTTATTTTTTCGATTCAAATTAATCACATCAAATTCATTTTGCTCTTTACAAAAAAAAAAACAAATTTTGGCTAATTCAAATTAGATGGCAAAGTTAGGGCTTCATTTTGCAAGTATGGCATTTATTACATAATAATATAAAAACGCCATTATATATGTGAAAGGACATTTTATAATATTGTCGCAAGTATCTTCCATGTCACATGAATTGTTTTTACAAAATATATGCTCCAGATTTGACAAAGTTTTTGTTAGAATAGGTATGAGAATGTCAATGAACCCTTTCACAAGACGAGTAATGCGATATTATTATGAAAAAACTAATGAAGTAAGACACTCAACTTAATCTCGTAAAAGGGTGAAAATTATTCCCACATATATCAATTTAATTTGTTTATTCATTAGGGCAAAAACATATTCAATAATTAACTAATACTGAGTACATTGCACTATCCTTTTTATTATAATGATAAAAAAATGATGTATTTGTTGGAAAAAATTGAACTAACCAACTAGATTTAAATCTGAATTTTGATCACTAAATAAATAATAATTATAAAAAAAATATAATCAAGAATATAATTAAAATTTTATTACTCGGAGCTGCAAAATGCGGACCTAAGGCAACTTCCCGTCCTAAGCGCAGGAATAATCGGTTAAGCTTATCCCAAGTTACGCCGGTATTCCTCTGCTTGCAGGCGCAATCGTGGTAGAGGTTGATGTAGCTTCTTTCAACAATGATAGCAGAACAATATGTTTTCTATAAAGAAAATATTTGTTTGTGGGAGAATAGAAATTGAATTTACGAATTATGGAGCTAAGAGAAAGAGAGTATGTATGTGAATTGTTGGATCGATGGATGATGTTCTTCAAATATCATATATTATTTATAGGCAAATATGTGTATTTATGACATTCAAATTAACATTCATTATACATTATCGTTTCAAATAATAATGAAAATGAATGAGTCATATAATAGATCAAACGGATAAATTCTATTGAATGAATTGAATGATTTTAAAGCTGACACAATTCATAATTTATTTGCCTATAAATATTGCATTGATCACCAGCTCATATCTCATATATTATTGATTCGATCTTCTGC
>JAJGRW010000152.1:310980-347012 GCA_025461045.1 Carex parvula
ATAAGATTTTATGCAATAGCGTAAACGAGTCGGAAATGAATCTGCTGAAATTCTTACGTGAACAATGTTTCTGAAATTCTTGTTTTTCAACAGAAAAATTAATGTTTTGAGATGCGTGCATAGAGAAAGTTGGACGGCTGAATTTAGAATTTCAGAAATTTCAGAAATACTGTTCACAAAAGATGGATTTCAGACAAGTCAATTTGACGGGGTCATACTTCATTAACTAACCAACAGCAATATGTATACACAGTACACACAGATCACAGTCAAAAAAGGCGGATCCAACATTGCAACCCCCTTACACACTGATACAAATTTCTTATTTTATTTCATATCTAACAAACCGCGTCAAACTTGATCCTATTCTTTTATTACAAATTCACTAATCAAGCTACTTCATTTCATACCATCAATGGCTCCTCCTTACTTCCTACTACACTTTCTTCTTCCTCTACTCACTGTTGTACCGTTCACGCGAGCCGCATCACAGATTTCTTCACCGGTTTCTTTACCGGGTTGCAGAAACAAATGCGGGAACATTACAGTACCATACCCGTTCGGCTTCGAGCCTAACTGCTTCAGAGAAGATTTCAGCCTTGTGTGCAATGAATCCTATAACCCGCCTCGCCTCTTTATTTCCGGCTACGGTTATGAAATCACAGACATTTCACCAAGAGGTGAGATGCATATATCAATTGTGGCGAAACGTGCTTGTTACAACTCTAGTGGCAGTTATATATCCGGTACTAGCGCCTCTACGTACATAGCTCTCGGTACAAGCCCGTACCTCCTTTCTGTCAGTAACAGCTTCTTTGCTGTTGGATGTCCCAACCAAGGATATTTTGTGGATGCAGCTGGTTATTATGTTAGTGGATGTGTTTCGGCTTGTCGGCCGTCTCAATATTCATTGGGTAGCACCAACGGTTCATGCACTGGAGTTGGGTGCTGTCAGAGCTCTATTCCAAATGGACTTAGTTTCTATGAAGCATCTTTACAGAATTTTGCGAGTTCTAGACAAGGCACTGACCCAATAATATTTGCCAATCCCACAAATTGTTCGTATGTTTTTCTTGCGGATTCAAATTGGTTCCATTTTGACAACTCATACCTAACAAGGACCA
Source organism: Carex parvula (assembly GCA_025461045.1). NCBI lineage: Eukaryota > Viridiplantae > Streptophyta > Magnoliopsida > Poales > Cyperaceae > Carex > Carex parvula. Next base: position 312,105 of record JAJGRW010000152.1, read on the forward strand.
GTGATTTCAAGGTCCAGGTAGGGATGGATTGGGCTGTAAGAAACGTGGGAAATTGTAGTTACGCAAAGCGTAATATGACTGATTTTGCGTGTCGGAGTTTGAATCATGATTGCTACAATTCTGATAATGGTGCTGGTTATCTTTGCAATTGTTCAAAGGGATACCAGGGCAATCCGTACATTACTGGAGGATGTCAAGGTAATATTATTATTTTTATCCTTCTGATTACATTGTCAGACTGAAATTGAAGTTAATTGCTCTTTTACTGTTAAATTAGTTGGGTACAAAACCAATTGATAACAAAATTTATACTATTTGCAATCTGAACCCTAAAATTAAAAAATTTCGCATTGTTCTTATGATAAACTTTATGTCTATATACCAATAGGTGGACCAGGAACTTTGATTTGTGCAATTAAGTATCTGAACTTGAATAAGAAACAGATTTGGACATATATATGTACAAAATGTTTTACAATTTGTTGGCTTAACAAAATTGGTAGATGTACGAAACAATGGCCAATTCTTAGTATCTTCTAATTAGTTGGAACACTCAGCAGTATCTTGTTCGAGTGACTTGTTTTTACTTTTTTATGAGAAGAATTCTTTATGTTTATGTGCATTGTGCTGGTTGTTGATTTTTTTCTTTGTCCTTTTGTTTAATTATCTTGATCTTGCTTCACAGATATAAATGAATGTGAATTGAAAAAGGAATATCCATGCTACGGTGATTGTACAAACACGATTGGGGGTTACAACTGTATCTGTCGACGTGGGACTGAAGGCAACGCCCTTACGAAGGATGGTTGTCGCAAAAAAGACGATTTCACATTAGCACTTAAAATAGTTACTGGTACGTTCTTTTAGTTTTATACACCAGCTTTAATCTTAGAAATAGTTTAGACAAACTTTTTTTTTACCAAATTACTTTCCATTATGACTAATGATGTACCAGTACAAGGTTTCACATTTGGTACTCAATTTTACTTTCTGTAATGTATGACCTCCAATACAATCTGTATATTTGCATAAACTCTATTAACTTTGGATGCAATCTGTATAAACCCAGCTAGTTGTGAATATGAAGTTTCTTTCTAAATAAAAAAAATTCCTTGTTATGAGGTACAACAATATAAAATAAAAACAAATTTTATATTGAAACTGACAGACCTTATGCTGAAAATTTGCAGGTGCAAGTGTGGGTGTTTTCTTAGTTGCATTTGCCGGTTTCTGGATGTATCTAGGAATGCAAAAGAGGAGGCTCATCAGAACAAGACAACAGTTTTTTGAGCAGAATGGAGGTGTTCTACTGCGACAGCAGATGAGTACTTTCAGAACCACCACATTCAAAATTTATACAAAAGAAGAGCTTGAGAAGGCAACCAACAAGTTCTCAGAAGATCGGGTGCTGGGACGTGGGGGCCACGGAATCGTCTACAAAGGCATTTTGGAGGATGGCACTGTCGCGGCAATAAAAAGGTCAAAATTAATGGAAGAACAAGAGACCAAAGAGTTTGCAAAAGAGATGCTGATCCTGGCACAAATCAACCACAAAAATGTTGTCAAGCTCTTGGGTTGTTGTTTGGAGGTTGAAGTCCCAATGCTCGTTTATGAATACATCTCTAATGGAACTCTTTATCACTACATCCATAAAAATAATATCAATGCTCCTATTCCTTTACATGAACGACTAAGAATTGCTGCTGAGTCGGCAGATGCGCTTGCCTACATGCACTCCTCTGCTTCACCCCCTATTCTTCACGGCGACGTGAAAACTGCTAATATTTTGCTCGATGATAATTTTGTAGCAAAGGTTTCTGATTTTGGTGCATCAAAACTTGCACCAAATGATGAAGCCGAAATTGCTACCTTGGTGCAGGGGACCTGTGGTTACTTGGATCCTGAGTATTTGTTAACTTGTCAGCTGACTGACAAAAGTGATGTCTATAGCTTTGCTGTTATTATATTAGAGCTTCTTACAAGAAAGAAAGCACTTTATTTTGAAGGACCAGAGGAGGATAGGAGTTTGGCATCAAGTTTTTGTGTGGCCAAGAAGGAGGGGAGGTTCATAGAAATTTTGGATGGTCAAGTAAGGGATGAAATTAAACTAGAGGTGCTTGAAGAGATTGGAGATTTAGTCATGCATTGTCTGAACATGAACAGAGAAGAAAGACCTACAATGAGAGAAGTTGCTGACACTTTAGAAAAGGCGAGTAAATTTCAAAAGAAATCATCAAATAAAGAGAACCATGTAGAGGAGACTGAGAGCTTGCTTGGCGATTCAGTCGATATATATACAAGAGATAGTAGCATGTCATATAGTTTTGCGCAACAAGCTATCTTTGATATGGAATCAGGGAGGCGACGGCTTTAATTAGTTCTGGTATTTAATTTTCAGAATGAAGAGTTTCTAATTCTTGGATTTGTACTGCTCTGTACTCAAAATAATTACATTGTTCATTTTCATTCAAGTATAATAGGCTTGGAAAAAATGGCTGTTGCTTGGAAAAAATGGCTGTCGCATGTATATGGCCTTATATATTGCACATTTTTACTTGTTTTTGAACTCTTGTAGTATGATCTTAGATTTGAATTTATACAGAATTTGCCGTTGAAAACATTAATTTGTGTAGGGTTCATATTTAACGAAACAAACTTGTACAGAATTATCATTTGTAAAAAAAAAATCAAGCAGTTAATATAGCTAAATTTATATACAGTTTACACTTAACAGAGGAAGTATAAATTTTATACTAAAATTCCTTCTTTAATACTTAGTGTTGAACTTGGGACATCTTTAATTTTTTCTTTTCTACCAAAAGGTCTGACATCTCACTGCATCTACTTCCTTTTCTCCTTAGTTCTTCTCTCTCAACAAAAATACCATTTTCCAATTCCAGCCAACTTTCTACATTAATTTCTTGATACTTTTTTCATTCATAGCTGCATATCTTAGGACAGAATTTGACCCGCTTTATCGATCTACAATTTACATCAGACAATGGTAGATCAAATTGCAGATATGTGTGTGGTGTCATCTTTACTATCATCATTCAAAAAAATTTTACTAATTAATATTTTATTTTAGCAGCTAAATTCTGCCTCAAAAAACCATGACCCAATCATCTGACTCAAGAACTCTTTGTAGTTTGTACTCCTTTTTATATGGTTGATGAAAATTAGTAAGTCCTCCAGTTACTGATTTAAAAAAGAATTCAGATTCCCTCTTCATACTCCATATTTTGTAGATGCAGCTATGAATGAAAAAAGTATAAAGAAATAAAATATAAAATGTTGTCTGGGCTCTGAAAATGATATTTTTGTTGAGAGAGAACTAAAAAGGATGATCTTGGCAGCCACCGCCAAGCCTTTCAAAAAAGAGAACTTAAGGGAAGTAGGTGGAGTAATTTGTGAGAAATCAAAACTTTTGGTGGAAAAAACAAAAAAAAAATGTCCTTTATCCATTTTATTTATAATATCAGGCATCTTATTTTCTCCACTGGGAAAAAAATATGTGTTTCTCCGGCCAATTATTGGAGCAATAAGCCAAGTAGCCAAGTAGCCAATTAAGTAGCCAACTACCTTTCAATAAATTAGACTTTGGAATTCAAGCCATTCTTTTTTTAAGTCATTTTGGATCAAGTAAGGCCGAGTTTCAAGTTATTCGACTTCAATTATTTTTGGACTTCTCGGGTTCGGTCAAACTCGGGATAAGACGGAGTTATTTGAGTCGGATTTTTTTTTTTTTTTTTTGAAAAGCTTGAAAAGTGTTTACAACCATGCACATGTCTTAAGATATTAAATTAAAAAAAACGAGTTGGAAATTTTAAATCATGATTGTTTTGAAATCTAATTGATTGAAGTTCATATCGTCTTGAATTGTTTCATCTACTTTGGAGCCATTTCAGATTGTATGTCGTTCAAGTTTGAATCGAGTTTGATTGGAGGTTAATCGATCGAGTTTGATTGAATCGAGTCAGATTAGGTTCTGGACAGATATGTGGTTGCAAAACTCTTTCAAATATAAATACTCAGAGCTTTACCAGTATGCTCAAAATTGTCGTATAACGGTTTCCTAGAAGTACAATCAGGGAAACTGGAACATAGGGATACCTTCTACAATGCCAGAATGGGCTGAGCAAGAAAGAGTAAGTATGATGTCAGAAATTCAGAATTTCAACCAAGATGCACCAAGCGCGATGGAGATGGAACAAAAATGAGCAATTTACGGTCAAATCATTTTATGAAATGATTGAATCTCGTCCCTGGGTTGATACAAAGATGGGGAATATATGGTTGATAAAGGGGCCAGGAAGAGTAATGCTTTTTGCATGGCTACTAATGCATGAGCAACAACTTCTAACGGTTGATAATCTCATAAAGAGGGGTTGGCAAATGGCCAATATGTGTCACATATGTAGGCAACAAGAAGAAACAACAAAACACCTATTTGCAAACTGTCAGACCAACAGAAAAATAAGAATGCAGATGAGAAGGCATATTGCAGCATGGAGGGATCAGCAACAAAGCATTACACTCAACTACAAATGTCTCATGCATAAAGAAAAACAACTGCTGCCAAAGCAGATAACACTGGTAATATGCTTTGTCATATGGCGAGAAATAGAGTGGGAAAAATGGTACGACGGAGCCGGCTCTGTCACGGAACGACACGGCACGCGTGTCAGTTATATGCCGTGACTCGCGTGTTCCGTGCCGTGTCCATCTTTTGAAACTTTGGCACGGCATGGCATGGCACGTGAAAAATTTAGTCACAGCACGGCACGACACGTAGTCACGTGTAATTAGGACAATTAGATATTGATTTAATGGTGAATCTTGAATAAACTAACCTAAATTATGATTAAATGATCACACGAGTCACGTATGGTCACGGCACGTTTAGGCACGGCGTGACTCACGTGACGTGACCATTCGCGTGCCGTGACCACTCCTTGATATTTTGGTCACGGCACGGCACGTGAAAAATTAACTTGGTTACGGCACGACACGGCACGAGACTAAAGTCACGGCGTATTAGTCACGGCACGGCACGGCACGTTTTTTCCACTCTAGCGAGAAAGATGCACAAGAATCTTTCAGGAAGTCAACAAAACAGAGGCGCTGTTGGCGATAGAAATTGCTCACGAAACTCAAAGATGGTTTGGAATAACATAGCGAGATAGTTGCCATACTGTTTACTTCTGTTCTCAGATTGAAGGGATGCATGTTAGCATACCCGGTTTGTTTTATTTCTTTTTGCTTTTCTTATTGCTTTCATTATTTACTGCTTTTAGTTTTATTTTCACTTTTGTAACTTTTCGACACCACTGGTGTCATTATCAATGGAATCTGGGGGCTAGACTCCTACATTTCTTTTTCAAAAAAAAAATTCAAATCATATAATCGATCTAGTTCATCATTGGTGCGTTATGTAAAATTTATAAAATTTTGAGTTCATTAGTATAAAGTCTAGTGGTAAAAAAATTATAAAAAATGAATATATTAAAATTAATTAAAAACATCATCTTTTGACCGCTTATACTAAAATTAATTAAAATTTATACTAAAATGGAAACATAACAATGAACTTTGTTTTGACACTAGTAAGAGGAAATAAGTTAGACAAATTATATTACTTATTATCTCCCTGATGCATTATTGGACAGGTAAGGTGAAACAGAAAGTGACTGCTTCAACGGCTTTGTGACTTCCAGTGGCCATGGATGTTCTACCTCTTGCTAGCTAGCACTCAGATGATGATGTAGCAGAAGATCACAATGTGGTGAAGGAAACAGAAAATCAGATGGTGCCATATACGAACAAGAAGACCCTTAGAAGATGGATGCTAGCTACAGAGCCAAATTTTGTAGTTACTAATATTACCCTTAGTTCCATTAAGTGGCTTAATTTTCAGAATAACTGGGACTTCTTTATTGGTTTTTTGTTAAAGCCAGTAGTAGTTAATCTGCTGATGAACTTAATTTGTTAATCTCTATTTTGGTTTGTGGTGGTTTCTAGCTGAGTCACAGCTCATGATTGTGTCTGTCAGGGACTGTTATTTTTCTGACATAAGGTCTTGAACTCAATGGTTATAAGTTAACTATTTCATGAATGAAATGAGCTTAGACTCTTTTATCAAAAAAAAAAAAATAAATTATACTAAATGAATTCGAAATTTATAAACTTTATACATAAACACATCACTTGCATGGGAAAGGCACATCTAGTTGAAATAAAGGCATGTTTAGTTGAAAAGGAAAGGCATTTTTAAAAGGAACCAATTTGGGTCCAATGCCCATCGGACTCAAAGTGAGTTCGATGGGTTCGATGACCGTCTGATCTGCTTTAAGATTTGCGTCCGCAACTTTCGCATCTATTTTAAAATTCGTGCGCACAAATCTTGAAGTCTCGGACGGTCCCGAAACCCATCGGACCCAAATTTGAGTCCGATGAGCATCGGACCCAAGCTGTTCTCTTTTTAAAATACTTATGACTAAATCTAAGTATCTATCCTAAATACACAAGGTAATTAATAATTGACCATTGACCATTGACCAGTCAATAAAGGCACTTCCATGCCTCCTTGACTACGAGTCTACGACCCCTGCTTCAATCTCTTTAATTTACATCTCTCTTTCCCAAAAAAGAAACTTTTTGTTTTCCACATACGCGTCCCTCCAAACCAAAATTTTATAATTCCAAATCAACACACGTGTCTCTTTAATTTACATCACAATTTCCCCAAAAGAGTACAAATAGTACAAAGAGTTCTTGAGTTAGATGATTGGATCATATTATTTTAATGAAGAATTTGAGTAATTAAAATAAAAAATTAGTTAAATTATTTTGTTGAAATGATGGTAGAAAATTCTATCCTAATATAGGCAGCATTTTTTATATTTACTAAAAGTGATAAAATATTTACAAAAACAAAATCTTCTGAAATTGAAATGATTGGATTCATCAGATCGGAAATTTCTAAAATTCTGAGGTCAACCTACTAAAGCCCGGCCCAACTAAGCCCAGTGAAATCTGTGATCCCTGGTCAGGATTGTACCACGGTCTCTGGTGCATTCGGCACTAGCACCTCGGCTCTCCGGACAAAAAACCTTGATCTCTGAAACCTGTCCTCTCCAGTAACTAAAATTTTGAGTTTAGATCAGATCCGTCCGATCAGAATCCGGGCTAATCCGACCGGTGTTGGAATGCACAGGGTCCCTTTACTATTGGTGCCAAAGCAAATCTGACGGTTCGGATCTAAATTCAAATTTGAGTTACTTCAGGTGATATGAATTCTTGCTGTCTCGCTCAACACAGCACCAAATCGGGGTTTTAGGCTTCGAGCTCGAGGCCTCCTCTTTGATCTGCGACTGCGAGAGGGAGGAGAGATCGTGCGAGTGGTGTATGCAATTATCAAGCTCGGGAACCGAACCTTTCCACTGAAATGGTTTCTCTCTCGACTTGGGTCCGTTACGCCGCCATCAAACTCGACTACTCCCTCTTCCAAGGATTGAAGGTTTTTCTCCTCCTCTCCATTTCTCTCTCTGATTCATCTTTTGTGTTGTCAAATCAGTGTTGGTTGATTTCTCTAGTACGAGGTTTTAGTTCTTTTTTATTGCGGATTTTAGCTTCGTTTTTGTGTTAATATTGGGCTGATTATAGGGAATTTTTGTTTGAAGGTAGGTCGGTTGATCTAGTCGAGTTTAATTAGATCACGAATCCCATTTACTACGATTTTAAGTAATTTACTACGAATCCCATTCACTAGGATTTTAATTAAAGCACGATTTTAAGTAATTAGGGCCCAAATCCCATTTACAGATTTACTACGAATTGGAGAAAAAAAGAGTTATTTATGTAATTTAGTGCTGTTGTCTATGAGAAATTCAGTGCCCTCCTTATCCAACAATAAAATAGCAACCAAGTGAAAAAAAGAGTTATCCGACATTAAAATAACAATAAAATCACAAGGCCATCTTATCACAGGTGCTTTCCAAGAAAAAAAGGTTTATATCAAAACCCTTCTGAAATTCCAATTACCAGCTTAGCACATGATAGCTGATCAAGTTCTAATCCTTTGCATTGTAATGTGTTTCAGACACGAAGCATTCATCTTGAACCCTCCCAAACCACTTCCTTGGTGTCCTTAGAAGTAAAGGAAAAAAAATGTCCTTCAACTATTTGTAAAATAGGTTTTGTGATATTTGGGCAAATATTCTAACAAACAATAAAAATGAAGGAATATTATTAATTATATTTTTAATTTACATAGTTGGACTTATTTGTTTGAAAAGGTATCTTCCAGTTTCTCTTTCTCATTTCTGCACTTCTGCTTTTTCGAAAAATGATCCCTCTGATCCTTGCTACTTAAGTTCCAGATATTGCTTTTGTTTATTACGAGTAATTAGCTTGTGTGTTGTTGTTCCGCTTGAGTGTACTTGTCCTTATCAGCATCAAAACACTTAAACAACGCCAACTTGCTTTTTTCACAGGTTTTCAGTGTTTCCTATATTACCACAGTCAACCCTCACCAAAGCTTGATTTAAGCTTTACTTGTGCAACTAAACCCCTAGTTCTTATTTTATATCATTATCCCAGTTTTGAAGTATATGTCTAGCTTTTGAAATTGACAGATGGTATTATTGTAAAATATGCAGAAGTACAATGTTGGTCAGATCAATGCCAGAGAGCTGAGTGATGCAATAGTGAAAAACTTTATGCAAGGGAGGCTAACATTTACATACTGGACAAAGGGGGAAGAGATGTCACCTACAATCTCTGCTGGAGGCACTCTTCTTGTTAGAAAATTGCCTGTTCCTAAGCCCACGTACATTGATTCCTTATCTCATTTTCCTTTTGTTATGTTCAGTTTTGACAAGGGTACTGCAAACTGTGTTTCTGAAATGTGTGGTTTTAATCCTTGCTTGATTTCACTCTCTTTTCCAATTGGGATTCTGACTTGTTAACCAACTGAAGATTTTTTTTTTTTGTCTGCATTCCTTCTGTAGGCAAGTATTAATTGGAGATGTGGTACTAATAAAAGATCCAGAAAATTCGCACTACATTGTGAGAAGATTGGCGGCAACTGAAGGCTATGAGATGGTGTCCTCTAATGAGAAAGAGGAACCATTTGTACTAGACAAGGACCAATGTTGGGTATTGTCAGACAACACTTCTCTGAAGCCTAAGGTACATCTTATCTTCACCCTTTTGCAAATTACATCTTTTGATGTATGCATGGGACACCCATCAATTTTGGGGATTGTGAATAACACTCAACAGTTGTTTATTGGGATTTTTTTTTGACTAAATTGCAGCATGTTCTTTCCTAGTAAATCTTTAGAATCACTTAATGACCTGTTCCCACTATCAATGATCATAACATCTCAATCGTCTAGCTTTGATATAATCTCACTAGAGGTAGTAGCAAAACTTCCAAATACTCAATGAATGCATCTACAGTGCTAAATACTGATATCAACTGCACTGATTTGGAAAAGATAGCTGTTTCATGCAAAAATGTGATATGTTGGGAGTTCTCATGATATATGAAAAGAAATGTTGGGTGAAATTTGCAGAAGTGCTTTCTATTAGTAGTAAATTTTCACTTGACTTGAGGCCTCTGAAAATTATGCATACCCCTTCAAGATGAGATTTAATTTCCATATTCTGAACAATGGAAAATATCACCTAGATACATTTTATTTCTCCTAAGTTTTTGTTTGTTAAGAGAGAGAAGTGTGATGATTAATAAGGAATTTTAAGACATTGGGGATATGTTGTGAGGCTGTATTTGAATTGTTGGGTTTGTATGATAACAGCAGGGTATTTTGTTGTCTATCCTGCAATTATAAAAAACAAAACTGGTACCCCTGATTTCTAGTGTTTGACAACATTATTCCTTAGACTGAACACATTCTAATGCATGTGAAATTTCTAAAATGGTGAATGCTTGTATTATTATTCTAATAAAACCAGGATAGACAAATGAAAAATTAATGTACAGGTTATAATTTTGTTAGGGATGTCAGTACATGTTAATCATTTTAGCAGTGTTATGTAAGATGCTCATTATACAAAGAGAGTGCTGGGCTATTTCTCAATTCAAATCTCTGAAATGTTTTCTGCATTGATTGACGTGCCAGCGAACCCTTAATTTTGAACTATTACAAGTAGTATTTCCTTGTGATGTTCATGGGTCTAGGTTGGATCAAAAAGAAGAGCCAGTTTTGTTCCTTAAAAGTCGGGTGCCTCAATCAAATGTTATTTTTCATGCTTAATTACAAGGAAGCTGAACCTTAGTCCTAGTCATGTCAATTTATTTGACAAATGTAATGGTGAAATAAAATAATTTGTGTGACAGGAAGCAAGAGACAGCCGTCTTTTTGGACCTGTTCCCATGACCAACATTATTGGCCGAGTTATCTATGCTTTGCGATCAGCTGTTGATCATGGTCCTGTTGAGAACAGGTACTCTTTCTTTTGGAAACAGCTATTTCATGAATGTATGCATCATTATTGCATTGCAATACTGCGGTACTAAATTGTGCTTAAGCATCCAATACAGCAAAGCTACCAAAATTAAATCAATGAACAAACATATATTTGCCAAAATTGTAAGGTACTGTTGAAATTCCTGATGTTTAGCCAAAGGGAACAAAACAGTACAAAAGTATGGTAAAATAATTCTTGCTTAAGTCTGGTTCTGGGCTACAGTTTTTGGTTGATCTGCATCTTTCACTATTTAATATCTGTCAATGAAATTACTCCATCTACTACATTTTCATGAACGCTGAACAGTAGAACTATAGAAATTTTGCAGTATGAACTTTTACAGACATTCCATGTAATGAATATAAATAACTTTTCTCTTATCCAAAGCAGTCATTCTGCTATCAACCACGACAGAGATGTTCTGGCGGTCGAGTTGGATGTAAACCAGATGGTGAAGAATTCAAAATCGTAAAATGAAAATTCATTTTCATTTGCTTTTTGTCATATCAAGCCTTCACTTTTGTTGGTGAAGTTCCCTCCTGTTGCAAAAACTTCTCATGGCTGAGAAATTTTGCTGACTGTTGAATTTGTCATCCATGAATTCCCTGAGAATCTAGTGACTTTGTACTCAGCTGATGTGTTATGGTGCATAAATGCCTTCAAGTTTGCTGTTTATTAGGTGATACATTCATAATAATTAAGTATTGGACATGTTTGTCCGTTTGTGTTCTGTGGTTCATTCTGTTGTTTTAAATCAAGTGGTAAATACTTGTCTGGATAATTTTGCAGGATCATTAATTTCTGCTTTTCTTTGGTTTCTCTTCTCTGAGTCTTCATATCTTTTGGTGATATCAGTACATTAGATATAGTTTTGTGAGTAATTAAAGATCATTCTGTTTTGCTAGAAGCTCTCTAAAATATCAGATGGTTTTCATAAAAGCTTATTTCAGATTGGAACATTTTGATGTACTTGTATTTTTTTTTTATTTGCATTACTCTTTCAAGTGATGGGTTACTTCATTTTTCTAAGAAATAAATGTTTCTTGTTCGGTTGTTCCTATATTGGTGCTACCTGTTCAAAAGTAATGGTGGCAGCAATCTGACACGATGATTAACTGGTCAAACATTTAATTTGCAAATTTAAATGGTCTGTTTTCCTGCACAATAATTTTGTTAATGTAACTTATAGATCTATTTTGAGGTTGCAGACAACACAATTCCTCGGTTTCCATCATAAAAAATTTCCAGTACTAAACCATCCATAAAAAATGTCACAAGGGGAAATAATGATTTCATAACACCTATGGTAACATATATTATTGTTTAGATCCGGACCGTCTAATCAGAATCCGTACGAATATTCGGAATTCTGATCGGACGGTCTGGATCTAAACAGAAATATTCTGTTCTCCCGAGGCGTTTCTCCAAAACATACGGTTTTGTGGGCCGGGTTGGTGGGCTTGAAACTGAAAACCCAATTCGCCGAGGGCATCCGACAGGCGACAGAAAAAGGGGAAAAAGTAAAACCCTTGAACAGCACAAAAAAAGGGTTTAACAAATTCGCAGCCTTATCCATCCCCATTCCCGTCTAACGCGCTCCTCTCTTTCGCCGAGATATTACGCGGTCGCACCGCCGGGGAAGTCCGAGCAAGGCGACACCGGAGACTGGACCTCTGTTGGTAGCATAGAGAAAGGTTCGAGGAAGGAGAGAAGAGATGTCTATTTCCGCTGGAGTACATTTCGTTTCTGGTAACCACCTCCAAGGTAACCCTCCTCGCCGCGTACTCCGCTTATCTATTTTAAATCCTCCTTTGAGTTCTTTTCTTGTAGTTTTAAATTTGTGTTGGTAACTTAGCTGGATTGGATTATTCTTTGTTTTTTTTTTTATGTTCAGTCACTGTGTGTCTTCTTCTTTAAAATTAACCTGTACCTTTTTGGGTATCTTTCGGTAATAATGCTTCGCTTTTTTTTATTTGCCTTTTTTGTTTAGGGATTTCATGTATATCCCTAAAAAGTTTGTTAATTTTACGTATTTATCTCTCCAAAATCAATAATTGCATATTTGTCCTTGAAAATTATACAAACTCACATATTTGTCCAATCTAACTTTATAACATATCAAATATGGCCAAAAATAATTAATAATATATTTTAAAACTTCAAAATTTATTTTACAAATATTAATTAAGGACTATTATGCCATTTGTTTTTGTCTCTTTAGTCTGCCTGTGTTCTCCTCTTTAGAGGCGCAAAACCTCCCGCCTCTCTCTTCAAACGTGCCAAATCACAGATTTTTCACCGTCTTCCCTCGTTGTCTCCCCTCTCATAAATTTATGTCGTCCCTCGCTGCATTAGTTTTTCCATCTTCGTTTGGAGAGAGAGGCGGGAGGTTTGACGTCTTAGAGGGAAGAGGGAAGAGAACTCAGGCGGACTAAAAAGATAGAAATGAAGGGGCATAATGGTCAATATATTATTAATTAATATTATAAAATTAATTTTGAAGTTTTAAAAAATATTATTTAATTATTGTTGAAGGTATTTGATATGTTATAGAGTTAGATTGGACAAATATGTGAGTTTCTACAATTTTCAAGATAAATATGTAATTACTGATTCTGGAGGGATAAATATATAATATTGAAACTTTTGAGGGATAATGAAAATCCCCCTTTTTGTTTTTGTGCGAAACACATCTGGCTTGGATTGGGCTTGACTTTAACGGTAAGTCCGGCTCAGTGATTGAGATAAATATGCTATTTTGCCTTAGTTCACTTCTATTTCAGTTAAATCCATGTTACGTGTGTATTTCTTATAAGTTTAGACATATCAAATTGCTATTTCCGGCTCAGTGATTGAGCAAGTGTTATCAAAACCTTGTGTTTTATGTTTTAATTTCATTTCAAAGGGACTTAAACAAGGAAAATGAGGGGGTCCTTTGTGTCTATTTGGTAATGCCAATCTTACTGACTTTTGTTTGAAGCTATGCTGTAAATAGAATTTCTTAATTGTTGGTTGTTGTTTTCGAGAAGTGTGGATTGGATTGTGAAAAATACAAATTATTGGGTACAAGAGAAAATTTTGATTTATATATGAAAAAAGAGCGATCCAATATAAACAAAAAGGTTTCATATGCTAGTAAGGAAAATGCAAACTTCACCTGGCTTGGCTTCCAAATATTTGTAGTCTCAAAGCAACCCAAATACTGTTTGCTCAACTTGCTAGTGCAAGGCTACCTATCATATCTGAATTCATCCAGTACATAGGCCCCAAAAGCATTTAAAAAATTAATATATATAGTTGCTGTTCAAGAATTCTTCGAAGCCCAAAGAGGCACAACACCACTCATATAGTCATATTTCTTTTTATATAGCATCTGTTACACTGGTTGCTAATTTAGTGTCCTTCTCAATTTTTAAGTTGTTTTCACGTATAGCATCTCCCATGAAACTTAATAGGAGTTGGGCAGTGTCCAAAATAATCATATATATTTTCCAAGTGTTAAACTTCATTTTTATGAAATAAAAAAAAAATGAATAGGGACTTGATGTCTAGGACAAAAAATCTATTTTCTTGTACCTTCAAAAGCTCTTATTCTCTGGGTTGTGGAATTTTCTTCTTATTAGGCACTATTGGATGAACTGACAACAATGACTTTTTCTGTTTCTACAGGGCTCCCTGTGAAGAAAACCACCTTACTCTCTAGGGATCTTTTACTAAAAAACAAGTGCCCTCTATATTTCCAACCATTAGCTCGAGTCCCTCTTTCTCTCACATGCAAAGCAAGCAGCTCGAACAATAACCGGAGAATCCCCAGGCTCCCAAAAAAAAAGTACAATGACCCCCCTCCATCTCTCCGGAGCAAGTTCAATAACCACGAAGAACAAGAGGACCTTCTGGAAACAAGCCAAATGTTGTCCTCACAAAATGGGGGCAGCAGAGTTTCTGATGCCCCAACTCCCATTAAATCAGGAAATTCAGAGGAGATTATAAAAATTTTTAGAAAGCACCTATCACAGATGCAAGCAGAGTCTAGGAAACCACCAGTGAACAGCAACCCCAACATCCGATCGTATGGCTTGAATGCAACAATGCTGAATGACGAGGAGAAGCGCAATAGCATTAAAGAAATTATCAAGCAGCTGAGTATTTCTGGCACCAATAAAAAGAGCGTAACCAACAATATTGGTACTAAAGGTACCATCAATAACCTTAGTAAATATGTGGAGGTTGATGTTGAAGACAGTGACAGTGAGAATATTGATGAAGATAGTGATTTTGAAGATGATGTACCTGACATGCTGGATTCTGATGAAGATAGTGATTTTGAGGATGATGTACCAGACATGCTGGATTCTGAACCGAAGCCTGTAACTAGTTCTAGGCCATCTTCAAGATTTTCGCGCAAGTCTCCCGTTCCAGTGGAAAAGTATGAACCTATTGTACCATCTGAAACTTATGAAGGAGAGACACAGATGCTGAGCGAGGAAGAGAAGTCTGGGTCAGAATATTTGGTTTATGAGTCTGAATCTGAGTCCTTGGCCGAGCAGAGTGAGGGCCAACATTTAGGGGAGAAGATTGAGGATTTGGGTGCATTGAAAGTGTCTGAATTAAGGGAGATCGCAAAATCACGCGGCTTGAAAGGTTATTCGAAGCTGAAGAAAGCTGAATTGGTCGAGCAGCTGAGCCTAAGTTAATTTAAAGGTTGGATATTTGTAATATCTTTTGTGCTATTCACTTATTTCCAGGACTTGCTAGGTTGTATGCATGAAATTTTGTTATGTTTATCTTCTATAGTTTTTGTACTAAGGTCTTATCCTTTTGTGACTGACCAAGTTGTGACTGACCAAGTTGATAATCTGTTATCAGATCCTTTAAGAGTTTTAATGAAGTTAATGTTGATGTTATGTTTACTAGTACAGATTTGTTGTTGTAGATCTTTTTCTTTATCCACAGTAAGGTAGGTGTTCTCTTGATTGTTAATGCAAGGGCAAGGCCTTGTTGACCGGAATTAACATCACCCCCGGTACCGTAATAGGGAATCTTTTACAATTACTTGATCTGGACCGTTCTTTTTAACTTGGCACGAATCTCAAAGCCCAATAATACTGCCCCCTCTGTCAGCCCGAATCCCAAACCGGCTGGGAGTTAATCTCAAACTGTAAAGTGCAGGGAATCTTTTACCGTACCGGGGAGGATATGTCGATATTTTTATTAATATCCAAAGTTTAATACAAATTATTAATTATACCCAGAGTTCAAAACTTTCGCTAAAAATACCCAAACCGGCCAGAAAATGGCCGGTTTACTCCTCCCCTAAACCGGCTATTTTCTGGCCGGTTTACTCATTTTTTTTTTTTTTTTTTTTTAACCCGCATTATTCAACTTCTAGATATTAATAAAAATGTCGGGTATTAGTCCACAGAAAAATGTCGCCATAAAACAATATAACACATATACTCTTATAACTACATGATATACGTCATTCTATAATTTACGACTTACGATTTATAATTGAATTTTTTTTCAAAATAATTTATAACATGATACGTTTCGAAAGTAAAATGATAGATAAAGGGTGAATTTTGACTTAATTGCATTATTTTCATATTTTATTTATTTTTACAAAATTTCAGCATTTTTTTTGGTTAATTACAACCAAGGCGTGATCACATTTTCATATTCAAACTTTTGAAACCTCAGATGATGATTTTCTGACTAAGCTCAAACTTTTGAAACCCCAGACGATGGTTTTCAAATTTTTTATTCAACTTTGGATATTAATAAAAATGTCGGTTTAATCTTGATGAGTTTATTTTTGCTGTTTAACATATTTTTCTGTTTATTTTTTATGTTGTGCTACTATTTTAATTTTGAAATATTTTCTGTTTAGCATTATCATGATAATTTTTTTTTCTGTAAAATATAAAAATAGTACCATAAAAGCACACATACACAAGAACCGAAATATAGGATAATCCAAATATACCAAACATAAATAGCATATCAAATATAAATAGTACAAACTAGTAAAAATACAACTAAAACGGAGAGGGGGAATATCGCTGAGGCGGTACTCCGGCGTTCGCCCGGCGCCAGCGCGGCCAGGCTCAGTCTCTCTCGAGGTCATCGGCAGACCTGAGTATCTGATCGGCGGTATCCCATATGGCATCACCCGTAGGGACTGTCGGTACCGGCGGAGGTGTACCAAAGGTAGATGCAGCGAACTCAGTCCCAAATGCAGGCTGAGTATGAGACCCGCTACCACTCGCCTCTCCATCATGCGGCATCTCTGTGCCATATCGGGGTACCCTCGGTGCCGAGCTGAACTCATCATCGGCTACCCCGTAGTAGTCCTGAAGACTGTACGAGAGGGACTCCATATAAGAAGTATCGGTCTCCGCAGGTGGTGGCTGTGGCGGCATCTCTGCCGGACCCTGCAATCATACATATAAATTATTAAATTTGATCTGAATGAAGAAATTTATTAAAACCTGACAGATACTGAAGTATGACATACATAAGGCTGCACCGGACGTCCATGCTCGTCGTACCATGCCTGCCACCCAACGCCGGACAATACCCAATCATGGTAGTCCCACTCTGGATGCGAATCGGGAGAAGGTGAGAACTCCTGTCCAATAATCGGCTCCGGGTCAGGCTCGGTCGGATTTATCTCACGCCAGTTGATGTTCTCTCCGGCGTCTCGCAGCATCGTGATGATCTTCCCACCGTGCCCGGCATCCTCAACCGCATTTGCATTCTTCTTGAGGATGCGGTACCCAAGATATCGCCAGTTCTTCTTGCCCATCGTGGAGATCCCATGAGCGCACTCCTTGATCTCCGCCAAAAGCTGAAACAAAATTGGCATGTCAGATCAAACATTGATGAACTATTAAGTTAGAGAAAAACTATGTAGTTTTAGGTGACTTACATTGCGAGCGAATGCACGGCCGTTAGGATGGTAACCATCATCAGTCTGGATCATGTCGCGGAGATGGGCACCGTAATCGCCCCGCAGATAGACACTGGCCATGCAGATCTGCATGTACCAAGTATCGTACCTCAACTGGGGATCTCCCTGGGTCTGCTGAATCGGATCTGGTTCATGATAGAAGTCCAGATACTGAGGATCCTGGGCTGTCCCGCAGTATGCATCAAAATGAGTGCACCAGTCCTTATCCACCCGCCCTCGGTGGTTCATCCTGTAAGGAAGACGTTAGTTGCAATACAAAGCCATCAAGTAATATGAGAAATTTGACAATAGACTACGACTTACCTGTGCAGGTGTCTGTGCGTGTGCATCGGCAAAGATGGATCTGCGGGAATAAATGACGGCCGATCAAACTGGCGGAGCACCCGATCTGGGTAGTGGTGCTCCACTGTCCAGAAGTGTATGAGTGGACCTCGGTAGAACCACATCGCCTGCTCCTGCTGGTCAATCACCGTGACCGGCAAGAGGTGCTCCAAGTAGAACTGCTCGTAGGGCGTCCACTCAACTAGAACGGATGGCAAACTCTGGATCTCTGACCGGACTGGCCTGATCCCAACGGTAGCACGTGGGTCCGATTCTGGTAGTTGTGGCCACCGTGCCACTTCTTGCCGTATGACGGGCATCTCCATATATCCGGCTCGCCCTATTGTGGCACCGCATTGGGGATAGGACGGCCCACCGGTAGCCGTGACCACGACCAGTGCTGAAGCAGGAGCACCGGCCCGTACATCTGCTTCACACTCGGCTGCATTTTCAAGAACATTAGACGTCAGTGTATTTTGATGGATTGATTGATTAAATAATTTACACTAAATTAAGAGTTGGTGACTTACCTCATTACTACGGCACAGGTGGGAATACAGATACGCCAGGATAGCTCCACCCCAGTTGTACCGCTCCGGCTGCTCAAGGTCTCGCAGCAGCGGTAGATACATCATCGGCATATGGTCACCGCTGGAATCAAGAAACATGACAGAACCAAAAAGGTCCATCACGTAGCCCCGTGTATATCTGCAATACAAAACATATAAAAATTTTAATATAATCCTCGTATTATAAATTGATTAATAGAAACAAGTTATAAAATTTACCTCTGAACCTCCAGCGCGGTGGAATCTGCCGAGAGACCTGTGCTGAAGTGCTGTCGTAACCTCGTCATCCGCAAATGAAATTTGGACCTCCCATGGTCCCCAATGATATAGTCCGGATCAGCTCCCAACAACTCATCGACATCACCTCTGAATCTGGTGCTGTCAGAGACGCCGCAGACGGGTGTGCCACGGATAGGCAAACCCCAAAGAGCACTCATATCCTGGAGAGTCACCGTCATCTCTCCGAATGGCATGTGAAACGTATGCGTCTCGGGACGCCATCGCTCCACCAGTCCAGCGATGAGAGAAGCATTGATGATGCTTTTCTCTGTCCGCACGATGTCCACAACCTGGTAGAGACCCAGGCTGATGAGGTACGAGGCCATCATATCGTAATACTGCATGTGAGGACACCGCAACTTCACATCTAACAGACCCATGTCCTGCGTTGAAAAATGTATTCCGCATGGTGATAACATAATAAAATTTAAACCCAACAAAATTTAAAGAAAATCTAAGAAAATGAACGTACCTCACGAGAAGCTAATGAGACTCGGTGCTCGCTGTGGAGAATCCACAGGAGAGGACTGATGTGCTCCGTGCTGCTGGTACTGATCGGCTCGTCCACTACTGGCCGTGCTCTAGACATCCTGATGTCTAAAATAACCTAATTTCGGTAAAATTACGCTTAATTAGCCTAATTATGGTAAAAAAGGCCAAAATAACCTAAATATTGGTCAACCGTGCTAATTTCGGTCAAATGACGCTTCATTAGCCTAATTATGGTAAAAAGGGCCAAAATACCCTAAATATTGGTTAACTGTGCTAATTACACTAAATTACGCTTAATTAGCCTAATTATGGTTAAAAATGCCAAAATACCCTAAATATTGGTCATCTGTGCTAATTTCGATCAAATTACACTTAATCAACCTAATTATGGTCAAAGTAACCAAAATACACTAAATATTGATCATCTGTGCTAATTACACTAAATTACGCTTAATTAGCCTAATTATGGTAAAAAAGGCCAAAATACCCTAAATATTGGTCAATTGTGCTAATTTCGGTAAAATTACGCTTAATTAGCCTAATTATGGTAAAAAAAACCAAAATACTCTAAAATATTGGTCAACCGTGCTAATTACACTAAATTACGCTTAATTAGCCTAATTATGGTAAAAATGGCCAAAATACCCTAAATATTGGTCAATTGTGCTAATTTTGGTAAAATTACGCTTAATTAGCCTAATTATGGTAAAAAAAATCAAAATACCCTAAATATTGGTCAACCGTGCTAATTACACTAAATTAAGCTTAATTAGTCTAATTATGGTAAAAATGCCAAAATACCATAAACATTGGTCAACTGTGCTAATTTCGGTAAAATTAAGCTTAATTAGCATAATTATGGTAAAAATGACCAAAATACACTAAATATTGGTCAACCGTGCTAATTTCGGTAAAATTACGCTAATCAGCCTAATTCTGGTAAAAAGGACCAAAATACACTAAATATTGGTCAATTTAGCTATTTATACTAAATTACAACAATATACTCTAAATTCTAACACCTAAACCCTAAATCCTAAACCCTAAAATAAATAAATTAAAAATTAAATTAGATAAAAAAAAAATTTACCTCAAAGAAGAGATAATTCGGTTGAGAGATGAGAGAATTGTGAGAGGAGAGAGAGAAAAATGGGTATATATAGGGGTTTTTGCGGGTTAAAAAAAAAAATGAGTAAACCGGCCAGAAAATGGCCGGTTTAGGGGGGGAGTAAACCAGCCATTTTCTGGCCGGTTTGGGTATTTTTAGCGAAAGTTTTGAACTCCGGGTATAATTAATAATTTGTATTAAACTTTGGATATTAATAAAAATGTCGGGAGGATATGGATCCTGTTGACCGTTGGTAGTGGTTTGCAGCGTACAGTGACCGACTCATGAATTGAAATCTCAAATGAGGTCCTGATATCTGTATCTTAACGTAAATAGAATGTATACAAATGTTCCCTTTTCCATGGCAATGGTTAAATGGTGTCTTAGTTCTTACGTACTGGAGAATTTATCCCCAATTTCTTGGAACCAAATAATTACCTCACATGATATCATCATCCTTATATATCTTAATACAACTCTAAGCCTCTTCAACAAAGTTTTTATTTAAGCTATCTCTGAGTCTTAGTTAAAAACAATCAAATCTATTAAAAGATAACAGGAATTAAATCATCAGGCTGACTGAATAGAAATGGATATAGTATCAGCATAGGGTCGAGCAGCCTCCATATCCTGAGTTTGGTTAGAAGTACTAGCCTGTGTTTCTAGATCGAGGAATTTAACAACAAACATTGGGCTTTCTGGTGGCATAGGAACCGGCATGCGTCCTTCGAGCATATCAACTACTTCAGTTGTACTTGGTCTTACCTCAGGGTTCTCTTGGATGCACCAAAGAGCCACTCGAACTAAAACCATAACTTCTTCTTCCCTAATCTCTTGATGCCGCAAGCATGGATCGACAACTTCCATTAACTTACCTTCCATCATTTTCTCCTTGACAATCTTTGGAAAGTATGACCTGTGTATTCGTGGACTCTCTGTATCCACCTCTGTCATGAAGTTCCTTCGCCCACCAACAAGCTCCAAAAGCACCATACCATAACTGTACACATCAGATTTGGTTGAGATGGAGTCTGGCAGAAGCATCTCTGGAGGTAGATAACCAATCTGCATTCCAAACACTTTTAATGTTAAAGTTACTAACAATCTTAATTAGTTTTTTTTTTAAATTAATTCTATTTTTTTCTCTACATGTTAATTACAAAAACATTCTTGAAAATGGTATCAGTAAACATTACCGTGCCTCTTGCTCTGGTCATGACACTACTTTCGTCCTTCCCAATCGATTTAGAAATGCCAAAATCGGATACTAGAGCTCTAAAACTGCTGTCTAGAAGAATGTTCGCCGGCTTGATATCTAGATGCAGTATCCGATGATGGCACCCGTGGTGTAAATATGCAAGTGCCTTTGCCACATCACTAGCAATACGGTACCTATACATCCAGGTAAGGTGCGCTCTCTTCACCTCATCTTTAAAAAGCCATGCATCCAGAGAGCTGTTTTCGAAGAATGGATATACCAGATAGCGATCACCTCCTGTTGTGAGAGAGTACCCCAGAAGACGCACTAGACTGATATGTTGTAGACTTGCGATGATTGTGATCTCTGTTCTAAACTCTTCTCCACTTGCGTGGCCTTTGATCTGCTTCACTGCAATAACAGACCCATCCTCCAATGTCCCCTTGAACACTGCACCAGAGCCACCTTCCCCGATTGGTGTTTGGAAGTTCCGGGTTGCTGTCACGAGCTCTTTGATGGTGAACCTTGTGGGTAACCCGGCCATCTCAAGAAAATTGTGTTGATCATCTTGGAGCTTTTCTTGATGCCGGGCGTTTTGGGCATACATCCACAGACCAAGAAAAAGTGCTGAACAAGCATCAATGCTTGTGATAAAGAAAAATAGTATCTTTCTGTAGTTCCGAAACCAGATAGCCACCACTATGATAGCAGTGACACATATTAATGTTATCACTGCTATCACTGCTGTCTTCCACCATTGATTGAAAAAGTACTTTACATAAATTACTAAGAGTACTAAATAGATTACAAGAGATAGACTGTATAAAAAAAATGATTCAAATTGTTCTTGATCGACAAATTCAATGTGAATGTAAATGACAAGGAGTGAACTGACAAACAATGCCAGTAAAATTGGAATCTTCTTATCACGAATAAATATCACTAGGAAAAAGACCACCATGCCCACCGTGTCAATGCCGAGAATCATGTTAAATTCAAAATCGCTGTCCGGAGGACTCGGTAAAAAGCATAAAGAAAGAATTACTCCAGCTGGGCCGACGAACACAGCTACAATCAGCATCTTCCATCTCAGTGATGGTGCACGTCGGCAGTGAAGACAGCATATCGCCAAGCCAATCAAGGCTGCCACCCAAGTGATTATTTGGAACAATGGTGGGTACATGGGTTTGCCATCATCATTATAATCGACTGGGGTTATACCATCAATGATGAAAAGAATAACAAGAGAGAGGACTACAATGGCTGAGGCTATGATCTCTATTTTTGTGATGGACATTGTTTTCTTTTAATCTTGCTTGTTGGTGGTTTGGTGCCTCTATGGAAATCTGGGCCAATTTATATGTTATGCATGTCAGAACCGAGTGGAGCTGGTGGCTAGAGAAGACTGACAGTAATTTCCTGTAGAGATCTTTCAATGATATAATAGTCTATATATAAATATTAAAGAATGAAAGAAGATGATAATTAGGCCCACTTTTGCGTGTAAAAGGAGCTATACAGACTGGCTAATGAAGTGTCTAGTATGAATAATTCTGGGAAATTGGTCTAGTGGCAAAGGTACATGACCTCTATGTGAGATGCCATGGGTTCGAAATTCAGATGGAGGAAATCTTTTGTTGTAATAACAAGAGTATTAAATAGTTGGGTCGCTTGACCTCCAATTTTTACTCAGAAAAAATAATACAGAGAAATAAGTTGCGGTAGACAGATGAAAAGTAGGAATCAGGGGCATTCATCTTGTTGGAGTCCGCATCAAGATTCGTGCTGATTAAGTGCACGCGAATGTTGATGCGGATCGAAAGACTCCGATTGGATATTGGATCAAATTTGGTTCGATAGCCATTGAATTCGCACCTCACTCTGCAGGCCCATGTTAACAAATTTAATACTTGTGTCTTTTCCAATGTGCCTTATTTGTCTTTTTTAATTATTCCCCATGTTGGTGGAGTTCCTTTTTTCTGGGGGCCCAATGTCCATTTTTTTTTGGGTGGATGGAATTTTAGCATTGCAACCGAACCAAATCAAACTAAAGTTTTTATTTTGGTTTGTTCGGTTTGTTCGATTCAAACCGAAATATATTAATTTTTTTAGTTAAAACAATTGATTTATAATAAACCGAAGTATTTAAGAAATAAACCGAGGTATTAAGAAATAAATTGGGATATTAAGAAATAAACCGGGATATTAAGAAATAAACCGAAAGTATTTAAAGCAATTGATTAAGAAATAAACCGGGGTATTAAGAAGTAAACCGGGGCGAACCGGACCAAATTCATAATATATAAAATTTGGTCGGTTCTGTTATTTTGTTTTTCAAAATTTTCGAACCGAACCGAACCGAAATTAGAATTCGGTTTTAAAAAGCAAACCGAACCGAACCGAACCGAAATTAGAATTCGATTTTAAAAAGCAAACCGAACCGAACCGAACCATTAAACCGAAAAAACCGAACTGTTTGGTCCAAACTAATTCGGTTCGGTTCAAAACCGACTAAACCGGACCCAATGAACACCCCTACTTTCGGCACTTGAGAGTAGGTCCGGACCTACTATGGTTCGATGGGTTTAATCACCGTTGATTTGCTTTAAGATTCGTGCAGAACGCTTTAAACTTCGTGCATGTCTGTTTCAATTTTCGTGCACACAAATCTTAAATTAGATCGGACGCTCATCATGCTCGTTGAACTTAAAAGTAGGTCCGATGGGCATCGGACCTACTTCGTTCTCTTCTTTCGGTTACTCAACCTGGTCAATGTTGGTGCCTCCTATTTGTTTGGTTCAGTACATGTTCCACGGACTATTTTAAAATATATACCTTTCCTTTCAACACTACAACAAAATAGGTCTTCAGCGACCGGCATTTGCGACTGGTTTAGTCGCCGGTCGCTGAAGAATCCCTCTCAGACAATTAAAAAAAACAATAATATGTTTTCGGCGACGGCCCCTTCAGCGACCGATTTGGCCCGGTCGCTGTAAAAAAGGCGCCATTCCTTTTCTTTCTGTCTCCTCTGCCACGGTTTAGGTTAGCTACCAAATAAAAAAAAAGTTCTCGCGCCCGAAGCAGCGATCGAAGCCCCATCGCCCGACCTCGATCATCTCGCATACCCCGCCCGAAGCTGGAAATCCCTGACCCCGATCGTTGACCCCGACCATCTCGCATACCCGACCCCGACCATCTCGCCCGAACCGCCCGAAGCTCTCTGACCAGCCTCTCTCTGACCCCGACCATCTCGTCGCCGGTAAGTTCTACTCATACTTGATTGCAAAAAGTTAAGACAGATACTCTTTTTTTTATTAATTTTTGACAAAATATCTGAACTGTAGTTAAAATAAATTTACTTTTCATGCTTTGATTTGTCGATGTATTAGATTATATTAAATATTGCATGCAATGCAGGAAATGGAAGTTTTGGAAAATGTTAATTTTGAATTCTAAAAATTTAGAAAATTTAATAATGATCACAGAATTTGTACTACAAACTTGAATAATTTTGAAAATTGCATAATGTTAATTATCAAATAAACATAACTAAAATTGTAGAAGAAAAATAAAGAGAAAAGTTAAGATTTAAGAAAAGAAAATATTTAGTTTATGAAGAAATAATAATATTTTTTTCAAAATATTAAAAGGAAAGTATTTTGTCTTAACTTGTTAAAAACATACATTTTATTTATAAAATTGTCCCATGTTCCACACCTTACATGCAGATAACACTAACTTTACGCCGTTATTTTTGTCTTTGTTCATTGTTGTTCAGATTTGTACGCTCATAAAAAGAAAAAGCACCAACTGCCTAAACTTTCGGCTCTTTTTCCATTTTAACTCCTTATTCATCATCACTAACTTGACCTTGAAGTATATACATGCCGAATCTAATTATAACAGCGCTAAATTATTGGGAGCACGAAAGGAGCCAAATTATTGAATGACAGCGCTAAATATATGGCTTAGAGGGCTACATGGGCGACCACCAAATGATAGGGTACGGTGGAACGTAATTGGGCAGCAGGGGCTTGGGCTTATGGCAGGAGCTAGCGGAATATGAGGTTTTTTCTGACAAGCACAGAGTGGTGCATCATTTGATCAATGATACAACACTCGAGATATGTCAGTGGACGAGCTTCTTTTAAGACAATAGAGTTAATTTTATGAGTTTGTAAATTAAAATCTAAATAAATAATTATTTTTATCAGTGTATTTGTTGGCGTTCTCGCCAGCCATAAACAAAAAAAGACTAGTGTGCCCGCTGATTCCATTTCCACCAACAATTTCATTGTTAATGTATAATCTTTTAAATTTTGCTTTGAATTTTGGTAATATCTTCTAAACTGATGACCCTATTTGTTTTCTAATATTTTGCATTTATGACCCCCATAACATGCTAACTAATATAGTAATATGAACATGACGAGAGAGGCGAACTCTATGGGCAAAATAAGGCAAAACCCTATAGTGTACAAGAAGAATTTTATACAAGTAAACTAAGAAAAACAAATTATACAAGCATAGTTCAAAGAAAACTTTACAAAATTACCCTAAAAACTCATGGCCTAGTCAACTTGGGACCGGGGGATTTCGATGGGTATCGGACCAACTTCGGTCGACAGTTTATATTATAAATCGGGTTGGGCTATGGCACATTGCAATGTATAGCCCCTCTTGTACATTGGACTATGAATTATTAGTTTTGATTTTCAAATAACCGATTCAAACCATTCAATTTGATATCCATATTAAAATGTGCTTGGAGATCCCGGACCATCCGATCAGAATCCACACGAGTTCCTTCTTTCATCCAATCACAATGTGGAAAAGTAAGCGATATTATAAAGGGGCCGTGCATTCCAACTCGGACCGGATTAGCCTTGATTCTGATCTAAACAGAAATATTCTGTTACCTCAGAGGATATGGACTCCAAGCATGTTGGTTTGCCCAAGGCAATGGTCAGAGGATTTCTTAGTTCTACATGCTATTGTTTATTGTAATTACACATTATGGTCAATTACCTGGAGAATTTATGTCCAATTTCTTGGAACCAACTAATTACCTCATAGGACGATATCATCATCCTTGTCTTCTTAATACAAATCTAAGCGCCCCCCTCAACAATTATTCAATCTTATTTCTTAGTTAATCAATCCCAAAACTATTTTAAGCTGTCTCCTAGTCCAAGTTGAAAAATCAAATCTATTTTAAGCTGTCATCTACATGAAATGAAACGTGTTATGCAATCTATGATGAAAAGAATAACATGAGAGAGGACTATAATAGCTGAGGCTATGATCTCTGTTTTTGTGATGGCCATTTGTTTCTTTGTTTTTTTTTAATCTTGCCTGTTGGTGCGTCTACGGAAATCTGACCAATATATATTATGACTGAACCGAGTGGAGCAGGTGGTAGTAGACTGATAGGCTTCTCTAAATCTTCTTTAGCCACATTAATAGTACTGGGATGATATTGCAATAATATAATAGTCTAGATATAAAAATTAATGGATGAAATAAGATGATAATTGCGCCCACTTTTGCGTGTATTTTGCGCGTAAAGGAGTTGTACAGACTGACTTATGAAGTGCCTACTATTCAATACGATACGGATACGACGATACGGTAATTTTCAAAAATCTAAGATATGATATGTCGATACACCTATTATATATATATATATATTTCTTATTATTTTAATTATGATATTTAGATTAATCATAATCATAACTTGTACCAAAAACCTAAAGACTTAACCTCAAGTATATATTAAATATTATAGTTATTAATTTATATCATATAACATAGTTTAGTACAGTTTCTAAAGCTTTTGGCAATTTAACAAGGTGGCGTGAGTTCGAATCACGCTGGAGCAGCCGCCCTCCTAAATAGAAGGAATTTCTTGGGCCGCCTTTTAAATATTAAAATCCAGACCGTAGCAACCCAGAGAGCAATACGGCAGTAAGCAGAGAAATTAATTCAACGTATCGCTGCCGTATCTCATATTGAAAGAGCCGTATCCCACAGTATTATCACGTATCTGAGACCGTATCCAACTGGCGTATTCGACACATATTGAGGTAACATAGGTTATTACTTTTTTCTTCTAATGTGCCTTATTTCTGTTTCTTAATTTTCCTTGTTGGGGTAGTTGTTAATTTTAGCAGAAGTATGAGACAGAGAGTTATAGAATTTGTATTGTATTTGATATGTTATATTTCAATCTTTAAGATACATGAGTATATATACTCTGTTGATATGTTTTTACCGTTAGAGATAACGGTAACACCCTATGCACCTATAACTCATGTTATTTATAATTTGGTCCTTATTCTATTTTTACAAAACTACCCCTCTAATTACTTTTATTCTTCAACACTCCCCCTCAAGCTAGGATTATAAATATCAATTAATCCTAGCTTGCTTGTTATTTCTTCAAACGCCTTTGGAATGAGACCTTTCGTGAAGATATCGGCTAATTGGTCTTGACTCTTCACGTAAGGAGTTTCGATTTCCTTCGCTTGAACTTTTTCTCTTATGAAATGACAATCGACTTCAATATGCTTTGTTCTTTCGTGAAACACCGCATTTGAAGCAATATGCCTTGCCGCATTATTATCACAAAACATTTTCATCGGGTTATCAATTTTGAAGTTCAATTCTTCTAGTAATTGTTTTATCCAAGTGAGCTCACTTGCGGTAGATGCCATGGCACGATATTCCGCTTCCGCACTTGATCGCGCCACGACATTTTGCTTCTTGCTTTTCCATGTGACTAAGTTTCCGCCTACAAATGTGCAATAGCCGGTTGTTGATTTTCTATCGAAACTCCCGGCCCAATCTGCATCGGAATAGCCACATTCTTCGTTATATTTATTATTTTTCATCCATATATCCTTTCCGGGTGATTTCTTTAAGTATCTCAAAATTCTATCTATTGCATCTAAATGTGGCTTTCTTGGTGAATGCATAAATTTACTAATTTGACTCACGGCATATGAAATGTCTGGTCTAGTTACCGTTAAGTAAATTAATTTTCCTACAAGTCGTTGGAATTGGTTAATATCTTCCAACAATTTTCCATCTTCGGTATTTAGTTTACAATTACTATCTATGGGTGTTGAAGCCGGTTTTGACCCCAATTTGCCCGTTTCTTTTAAAAGGTCAATGGTATATTTCCTTTGTGAAATAAATAGTCCCTTGGTTGAGTGGGCTATTTCAATTCCTAAAAAATATTTAAGTTTACCAAGGTCTTTTATTTCGAAATTTTCTTTTGAATATTTTTTCACAATGTCAATTTTTACATGATTATTTCCGGTTATAATTATGTCATCAACATAAACAAGAACAATGGTAGTATCATTATTTTCATGTTTCGAAAATAAGGATGTATCGGATTGGCTTACTTTAAAACCGCAAAAACTTAAATATTGAGATAATTTGCCATACCATGCCCTTGGAGATTGTTTAAGTCCGTAGATTGATTTTTTTAACCTACAAACAAGGTTAGTATTTTTTTCTTTTACATGACCCGGTGGGAGGGTCATATAAACCTCTTCTTCAAGTGTTCCTTGAAGGAATGCATTTTTAACGTCCATTTGGTGTAAATTCCAACCATTGTTTACCGCTATTGAAAGTAGAATTCTTATGGTATTCATCTTTGCTACCGGAGCAAATGTTTCTTGGTAATCAATACCGTATGTTTGGGTATACCCTTTGGCAACTAGCCGGGCCTTATACCTTTCTATGGATCCATCGCTTTGATATTTTATTTTATAAACCCATTTGCATCCTACGGGTTTTTTATTTTTTGGTAATGATTCAATGGTCCATGTATTATTTTTTTCTAAGGCTAGAAGTTCTTCTTTCATAGCCTTGCACCATACCGGTTGGTTTATGGCTTCCTCAAAGTTTCTTGGTTCTTCCATTTTGGAAATTGAACTAAGAAATGCATGATGTTGTTTTGAAATATTTTCATATGAAATATAATTTTGAATAGGATATTGAACCTCATAGGTTACGAAGTCTCGTAACCTTGTTGATGGTTGAGTAGGGCGAGTTGATCTCCTTGGTGCGACTTCTTCTTCAATAATTTCATTTTCTTCAATATTCTCGTTTTCTTCTTCCTCGGCCTCGCTTTGAGAAGTGTTGTTGTTTTCGCCTTCATTTTCTTCTTCTTCTTCTTCATTTCCTACAACTCTTTGCTCCTCAATTTGATTAGTAGTCATAGGAATGACAAAATCATTTGTACTAATATGGTTATCAAGCTCATTTTTATTTTCTTTAAAATATGGCTCATTTTCAAAAAAAGTTACATCTCTTGAAATATATAATTTACTATTTATAGGATCATAACATTTATAACCATTTTTTTGAGATGAATATCCAAAAAAAATAGTTTTAATAGAAGTATGGTCTAGTTTATCTGTTTATTTTGATGTACATAACATGTACATCCAAATACTCGTAAATGATTAATATTTATTTTTCTTTGGTAAATGATTTCTAGTGGACTTTTTTTGTTTAGAACAACACTTGGCAATCTATTTATCAAATAAGTTGCGGTGAGAACGGCATCCGACCAATAAAGTTTTGGAACATTATTTTGAAACATAAGTGCTCTTGTCATTTCAAGTAAATGACGATTTTTTCTTTCGGAAACTCCGTTTTGTTGTGGGGTATAAACACAAGTAGTTTGATGTATAATTCCTTTATGTTTCAAAAAATTTGAGAAATTTTGATTTACAAACTCCGTTCCATTATTGGTCCTAAGAATTTTAATTTTTGTGTTGTATTGGTTTTCAATTAAATTTGAGAAATCTTGAAAGTGAGAAAAAACTTCACTTTTATTTTTTAAAACACATAAGTATATTAATCGTGAAAAATCATCTATAAATGTAACAAAATATTTAAAACCATTGTAAGAGTCTACCGGGGCGGGTCCCCAAACATCGGAATGAACAAGTTCAAATATATTGTTACTTTTAGAATTTGAGATTACAAAAGGAAGTCTCGTATGCTTTGCAAATTTACATACTTCACAATTACTACAATCTAGATTTGGAAAATCAAAAATATTTTTTAAAATTTTATCGGAGGGGTGTCCAATTCTTTTATGCCATAAACTTCCCATATCTTGTATTTGTGTGTTGAAATTACATTTTCGGCTATTCAAAAAATAAAGTCCATTTTGAAAAAACCCTTCACCAATCATCAACTTGGAAGTCATATCTTGAAACAATACATTTTTAGATGAAAAAATGATCTCACAATTTATTTTCTTTGAAATTTTTCCTATAGATAATAAATTAGAAGCACAATTTTTTACATGTAAAACATGTTTAATTTCTTTTAAAAAAAGATTGATTGAGCCATAACCACAAATTTCCATTTTTTCACCGTTTGCAACATATACAAATTCTTGATTTTTATTTTTTTGGTAATTATACAATATATCTTTGTTTCCGGTCATGTGGTCGGTTGCACCGGAATCTAGAATCCAATCTAACTTATTTATGGAATTCAATCGATTCAAATCACCTAAGTTTGTATATCTTAATTGTTTTATTTCTTCATTTTCGGGCTCAATTTTGTTTGGACTTAAAGTGCTTCTTTTATTTGGTATAATATACAAATTATGATTTGGGTTCAAAAAATTCTGAGTTTTAGAAAAACCTGAATTGGGCTTCAGCAGCCCACTTAGTTGTGAAAGGAGAGCACTTAAAACTTCATTATTCTCAGCAGACCCGTTAGCTACAGTAGCGGACCCGTTAGAGATATAACTTACGGACCCATTTTCTCCCCCTTTCTGGAGAGACCGTGCCGCTCCAGAGGCAGCGAAACTCTTTTCCTCCCCCTTAGGGTTGCTCTGCCGATCGCCTCTCCCATTCTCCTTCCACCATTTCGGCCGGAGATGAGAATGGAGAAACCAACAGAGATCTTTGTGGTGGCCGGTCTTCTTACAATTCGTGCATCTTTCCCCTTCCCCTTTGTCGCTAGGGTTAGAGGCATTCACGGTCACCATAGTTGAGGAGGAGAAATATTCAAGAAAAAAAAGGTTCTGTTTTTTTTTAATCTGATAAGGTCTTTATTTGGTATATTTTTTGGGGTATTGAATCAGATAGTATAGTTTTCGGTATTGAATCAGATAGCAAAGCTTATGTCTAATCTGACAAGAACTGGTATTTAATCCTTCTTTTTCAGGTTGTTTTGCTGGTATTTTTCGGTATGAGTTTTTTCTGGTATGAAATTTTTTTTTTTTTTTTTGGTTTTTTCTTGGTTTTTTCTTGGTACTGATAAAACAGTGGGTTTTTTTTTCTGGTTTTGATATGACGAGAAGAGATTGTCTTCTGGTATGAATTTGTGGTATAAAGGATTTTCTGGTTTGAAAAAAAGTCTAGCAGCGGATCTGATTTTTATTGCTGGTTTTTCTGATTTTTCAGAATGGCTCTGATACCATGTTAATTTTAGCAGAAGTATGAGACAGAGAGTTATAGAATTTGTATTGTATTTGATATGTTATATTTCAATCTTTAAGATACATGAGTATATATACTCTGTTGATATGTTTTTACCGTTAGAGATAACGGTAACACCCTATGCACCTATAACTTATGTTATTTATAATTTGGTCCTTATTCTATTTTTACAAAACTACCCCTCTAATTACTTTTATTCTTCAACAGTAGTCCTATATTTCTGGGGGACAATACATTTGTTTGTGGTTGATAGAATTCAATTGGCATATTCATTTCTTGTTTACAACTTTATATAATTCATTGAAGTCTTTCGCATACCCTCCTTAGAACTCTTTAGAAGATTGAGTCTTAAGCTGGCCAAACAGTTGCTCTTTTGTAAAGTTTAAAATCACTTTTTTAAGTATTTTTTTTGCCATTCTTTTAAACTTGTACCAATTTTTAAGCTAATATATATTCTACGTGATTTAAACATTTGAGTCTATTTAAGAATGCTTAGCATTCACTTTCTTAAATTTTTAGGGATCGACTAACAGTCCCCCTATTCAGTCCTCTAAACGTCCTCCTAACGGTCAAAGTACAACTGTCAGTCCCCCATTCAACATACATTAATTCACATACAAAATGGAAAGTATTCATACCTAAGATATCAAGTATTCATATATAATTCATCAAGTATTCATACCTAAGATATCAAGTATTAATTCACATACAAACTGGGGACTATTACTTTTCGGGTGCAGTAACTGTCAGACTGCATTGGGGACCACAACCAAAAAGTCACGTGGATCACACCACCAGTGCTACATTCATTGATTAAATTAATTCACATACAAAATGGAAAGTATGAATACCTAAGATATCAAGTATTCATACCTAAGATATCAAG
Organism: Carex parvula; assembly: GCA_025461045.1. Classification (NCBI taxonomy): domain Eukaryota; kingdom Viridiplantae; phylum Streptophyta; class Magnoliopsida; order Poales; family Cyperaceae; genus Carex; species Carex parvula. The sequence continues at coordinate 344,912 of JAJGRW010000152.1, forward strand.
TATTTAAAAAAAAAACTGGACACAATACCTACTCATCTTTTACATGTTTTTCAAGGTGATTTTTTTTTCTCCGTTCAATCAAACCAATTTTTGGGACGATCTATGAGGAATTTTGCAAATCTAAAACCACGAACGTATTCTACACAATTTTCTCTTTCAAATGAGATCCATGATGACATACTTTTTCATGTTTTTCAATGTATCAAATATTCAAATATGGAAAGTATTCATACAAAATGGAAAGTATTCATACCTAAGATATTAAATATTTATATATAATTCATCAAGTATTCATACTTAAGATATCAAGTGATAGGACCATATATTAATGGCCCTCAAAAAGTCCAGGCCTGACCCAATAAAGCGTTTCTAGACTCAAAATCACAAAAGGCCGACTCAAAAGACAACGGAACAGGCCACGGCCCAAAAAACGGATTGGGATTCGGACCCCCTAGTAGATCAGGTTTAGAAAACTGATCTTCAAAAGGACCATATTCGGACTTGCAGATAATTTTTTTTTTATCTGCCAGATTGAATGGAAATGGACAAACAACTGGCCGACATTAGGGCAGCCTCATCCTCCTGAGTTCGGGCAAATGTACTAGACTGCGGTTGCACATCCAAAAAATTGACCACAAACATTGAGCTTTCCGGTGGCACATGCACCGGCATGCGACCTTCCAGCATCTCAACCACCTCTGTCATGCAAGGTCTTAGCATCGGATTCTCTCGAATGCACCAAAGAGCCAGTCGAGATAAAACAGTAACTTCTTCTTCTCTTATCTCTTCATTCTTGACCAATATCTCGTCGACTACCTCCAAAAGCATACCTTGCATCATTTTCTCTCTGACAATCTTCGGGAAATATGAGCTCCGTCTTTGTTGAGTCTCTCCATCCACCACCAACATCAAGTTTCTTCGCCCACCAACCAGCTCAAAAAGCACCATTCCGTAGCTATAGACTCAGACTTGGTCGAGATAGCATTTGGCACCAACATCTCAAGAATTAGGTAACCAACCTGATTGCTGGTAAACAAGCAGTGCCCACCCATTGCATCAATTTTTGTTGCGGCCTTGGTATTAGGTATTCTCCTCCGCATCTACTGGTACAACAAGGAAATGTTATTTGTATTAATTGCAGTTATAAATGCTTGTTTATCTCTTGTGCCGTGGCTGTGGCTAATGTTTACCCCAAAAATAAAGGCATCGTGGAAAGCCTACAAATAGCAGGAAACAATCCAAGTTGAACAATATGATTTCCTTGAGATGGCCGGATTACCTGCAAGGTTCACAATCAAAGATCTTTAAACAGAAACAACAAACTTTCAAGCACCAATAGGTGAAGGTGCTTCTGGTGCAGTGTTCAAGGGGACACTAGCAGATGGCTCTACCATTGCGGTAAAGTGGATCAAATGGCAGCCAAGTAGAGAAACAGAGTTTAGAACAGAGATGACAATAATTGCAAGTCGGCAACATGTCAATTTAGTGCGCCTTCGGGGGTTTTGTCTCTCTCCGAGAGGAGACCACTACCTGATCTATCCGTTCCTTGAAAACGGGTCTCTTGATGCATGGCTTTTCACGGATGATGGAAAGAGAAGCCATTTAACATGGGCATTAAGGTATCACATTGCAATTGATGTAGCCAAGGCACTTGCATATCTCCACCATGAATGCAATCAGCGGATCTTGCATCTTGATGTCCAACCCGCCAATATATTCTCCTCAATGGAGAATTCAGGGCCTTGCTATCAGATTTTGGTATCTCAAAATTAATCGGGAAGGATGAGAGTAGTGTCATGACCAGAGCAAGGGGAACGGTAAAATTATTGATAAATAGTCCATTCTTCTATTTTGATGATTTAAATGTTTTCTTTAATAATGATTAATTTTATCTCTTTGCTTACATACCAGAACTTATTTTTTGTAAAGCTAATTAATGTAGGTTATACTAGTTTACTTTGTATATTACAAAAACATTCTACCCCCCGAACATATTTTGTGTTTTTTTGTTTCTACCACAATCTAGGTTGGTTACCTAGCTCCTGAGATTCTGGTGCCAAAGCTACTCTCGACAAGTCTGCTGTCTATGGCTCCCTAATGG
>JAJGRW010000152.1:351571-400521 GCA_025461045.1 Carex parvula
TGAATGCTAAGCTTTCTTAAATAGACTCAAATGTTTAAATCGGTAGATATTAGCTTAAAAATTGGTACAAGTTTAAAAAGATGGCAAAAAAATGCTTAAAAAATTGATTTTAAACTTTGCAAAAGAGCAGCTGTTTGGCAAACTTAAGACTCAATCTTCTAAAAAGTTCTAAAGAGGGTGTGCGAAGGGCTTCAATGGATTATATAAAATTGTAAACAAGAAATGAATCTGCCAATTGAATTCAATCAACCACAAAAAAAATGTATTGTCCCCCAGAAATATAGGAATACCCCAACAAGGAGAATTAAGAAACGGAAATAAGGCACATTAGAAAAAAAAAGTATTAACCTATGTTACCTCGATATTCTACCTAAGGTCCCAAATTCGTATCGGATGCATATCGGATATAGATACGCACCCAATATGTGTCAGATACATCAATTGGATACGGTCTCAGATACGCAATAATACTGTGGGACAGGGCTCTTTCCATATGAGATATGGCAGCGATACGTTGAATTAATTTCTCTGCTTACTGCCCTATTGTTGTTCACTTGAGAGTAGGTCCGATGGGCATCGGACCTACTCTGGTTCGATGGGTTTAATCACCATCGATTTACTTTATTCGTGCGGAACGCTTTAAACTTCGTGCGTGTCTGTTTCAATTTTTGTGCGCACAAATTTTAATTAGATCGGATGGTTATCATGCTCGTTGAACCTAAAAGTAGATCTGATGGAAATTGGCCCTACTCCGTTCTCATTGCTGTCTGGGTTGCTACGGTCTGCATTTTAATATTTAAAAGGCGGCCCAAGAAATTCCTTCTATTTAGGAGGGTGGCTGCTCCAGCGTGATTCGAACTCACGCCACCTTGTTAAATGCCAAAAGCTTCAGACACTGTACTAAACCATCCTATATGATATAAAATAATAACTATAATATTTATTATTTACTTGAGGTTAAGTATTTAGTTTTTTGGTACAAGTTATGATTATGATTAATCTAAATATCATAATTAAAATAATAAGAAATATATATATATATATATATATAATAGGTGTATCAACGTATCGTATCTTAAATTTTTGAAAATTGCCGTATCGTCGTATCCGATACGATACCCGTACTCATATCCATGCAACATAGGTATTAACTCATTTCATCTCTGGCACAACTTTTCCCCGTACTATTCATAGTAGGCACTTAAATATCATAATTAAAATCATAAGAAAAAAAAAAATATATATATATATATATAGAGCAAAACTAGGGTGTGATGTGCTCACCAAGAGGGATTGGTGAGCACACCTTCAAAAAGCGCATTTTTAAAGTTCAAATAGTCGATTCGAACCTTCCAACGTGTTCTTCATATTAAAATGTGCTTAGAGACCAAATTTTACATTTTTTGGAAATTTTTTACTATTTTTTCAGAATTTTTGAAAATCATCACTTTGAAAAATTTCAAATTATTGTTTAGTTTAATCAAAAATTCTGAAAAAAATAGTAAAAAAATTTCAAAAAATGTAAAATTTGGTCTCGAAGCACATTTTAATATGAAGAACACGTTGGAAGGTTCGAATCGACTATTTAAACTTTGAAAATGCGCTTTTTGGAGGTGTGCTCACCAATCCCTCTTGGTGAGCACATCACACCCTAGTTTTGCTCATATATATATAGGCGTATCGACGTATCATATCTTAGATTTTTGAAAATTGTCGTATCGTTGTATCCGTATCGTATCCGACAAGATACATGTACTCATGCATCCAAATCTGCTGAAATCCGAGATCATCAACAGTAATTCTGAAATTCCTGAAATTCCGAATCCAGCCATTGAATTGTTTCGAGATGCGTACACAGAAAAATGAGCTGTTTCGAGATGCGTGCACAGAAAAAGTTGGACGGCTGGATCTCGAATTTCAAAAATTTCAGAGGTACTATTCATGAATCTCGGATTTCAGCTGATCTCGATTCCATATCCAAGCAACATAGGTATTAACTCATTTCATCTCTGGCACAACTTTTGCCCGTACTATTCATAGTAGGCACTTCATAAGTCAGTCTGTACACATCTCCTTTACGCGCAAAAGTGGGCCTAATTATCATCTTATTTCATCCATTAATTTTTATATCTAGACTATTATATTATTGCAATATCATCCCAGTACTATTCATGTGGCTAAAGAAGATTTAGAGAAGCCTATCAGTCTTCTCTGGAGAAGACTTAGAGAGTCTTCTGTAGCCACCTGCTCCACTCGGTTCAGTCATAATATATATTGGTCAGATTTTTGTAGACGCACCAACAGGCAAGATTAAAAGAAAACAAAGAAACAAATGGCCATCACAAAAACAAAGATCATAGCCTCAGCTATTATAGTCCTCTCCCTTGTTATTCTTTTCATCATAGATTGCATAACACATATCAACTTGGACTAGGAGACAGCTTAAAATAGTTTTTGGGATTGATTAACTAAGAAATAAGATTGAATAATTGTTGAGGGGGGCTTAGATTTGTATTAAGAAGACAAGGATTATGATATCGTCCTATGAGGTAATTAATTAGTTGGTTCCAAGAAATTGGACATAAATTCTCCACGTAATTGACCATAATGTCTAATTACAATAAACAATAGCATGTAGAACTAAGAAATCCTCTGACCATTGCCTTGGGCAAACCAACATGCTTGGAGTCCATATCCTCTGAGGTAACAGAATATTTCTGTTTAGATCAGAATCAAGGCTAATCCGGTCCGAGTTGGAATGCACGGCCCCTTTATAATATCGCTTACTTTTCCACGTTGTGATTTGATGAAAGAAGGAAATCATGTGGATTCTGATCGGATGGTCCGGGATCTCCAAGCACATTTTAATATGGATATCAAATTGAATGGTTTGAATCGGTTATTTGAAAATCAAAACTAATAATTCATAGTCCAATGTATAAGAGGGGCTATACATTGCAATGTGCCATAGCCCAACCCGATTTATAATATAAATTGTCGACCGAAGTTGGTCCGATACCCATCGAAATCCCCCGGTCCCAAGTTGACTAGGCCATGAGTTTTTAGGGTAATTTTGTAAAGTTTTCTTTGAACTATGCTTGTATAATTTGTTTTTCTTAGTTTACTTGTACAAAATTCTTCTTGTACACTATAGGGTTTTGCCTTATTTTGCCCATAGAGTTCGCCTCTCTCGTCATGTTCATATTACTATATTAGTTAGCATGTTATGGGGGTCATAAATGCAAAATATTAGAAAACAAATAGGGTCATCAGTTTAGAAGATATTACCAAAATTCAAAGCAAAATTTAAAAGATTATACGTTATAACGAAATTGTTGGTGGAAATGGAATCAGCGGGCACACTAGTCTTTTTTTGTTTATGGCTGGCGAGAACGCCAACAAATACATTGATAAAAATAATTATTTATATAGATTTTAATTTACAAACTCATAAAATTAACTCTATTGTCTTAAAAGAAGCTCGTCCACTGACATATCTCGAGTGTTGTATCATTGATCAAATGATGCACCACTCTGTGCTTGTCAGAAAAAACCTCATATTCCGCTAGCTCCTACCATAAGCCCAAGCCCCTGCTGCCCAATTACGTTCCACCGTACCCTATCATTTGGTGGTCGCCCATGTAGCCCTCTAAGCCATATATTTAGCGCTGTCATTCAATAATTTGGCTCCTTTCGTGCTGCCAATAATTTAGCGCTGTCATAATTAGATTCGGCATGTATATACTTCAAGGTCAAGTTAGTGATGATGAATAAGGAATTAAAATGGAAAAAGAGCCGAAAGTTTAGACAGTTGGTGCTTTTTCTCTTATGAGTGTACAAATCTGAACAACAATGAACAAAGACAAAAATAACGGCGTAAAGTTAGTGTTATCTGCATGTTAAGGTGTGGAACATGGGACAATTTTATAAATAAAAGATGTTTTTAACAAGTTAAGACAAAATACTTTCCTTTTAATATTTTGAAAAAATATTATTATTTCTTCATAAACTAAATATTTTCTTTTCTTAAATCTTAACTTTTCTCTTTATTTTTCTTCTACAATTTTAGTTATGTTTATTTGATAATTAACATTATGCAATTTTCAAAATTATTCAAGTTTGTAGTACAAATTCTGTGATCATTATTAAATTTTCTAAATTTTTAGAATTCAAAATTAACATTTTCCAAAACTTCCATTTCCTGCATTGCATGCAATATTTAATATAATCTAATACATCGACAAATCAAAGCATGAAAAGTAAATTTATTTTAACTACAGTTCAGATATTTTGTCAAAAATTAATAAAAAAAAGGGTATCTGTCTTAACTTTTTGCAATCAAGTATGAGTAGAACTTACCGGCGACGAGATGGTCGGGGTCAGAGAGAGGCTGGTCAGAGAGCTTCGGGCGGTTCGGGCGAGATGGTCGGGGTCGGGTATGCGAGATGGTCGGGGTCAACGATCGGGGTCGGGGATTTCCAGCTTCGGGCGGGGTATGCGAGATGATCGAGGTTGGGCGACGGGGCTTCGATCGGGCGGCGGGGGCTTCGATCGCTGCTTCGGGCGCGAGAATTTTTTTTTTATTTGGTAGCTAACCTAAACCGTGGCAGAGGAGACAGAAAGAAAAGGAATGGCGCCTTTTTTACAGCGACCCTTCAGCGACCTGGCCAAATCGGTCGCTGAAAGATATCAGCGCCGGTCGCTGAAGGGGCCGTAGCCGAAAACATATTATTTTTTTTAAAATTGTCTGAGAGGGGTTCTTTAGCGGCCGGCGACTAAACCGGTCGCAGATGCCGGTCGCTGAAGACCTATTTTGTTGTAGTGTTGAAAGGAAAGGTATATATTTTTAAAATAGTCCGTGGAACATGTACTGAACCAAACAAATAGGAGGCACCATTATTGACCAGGTTGAGTAACCGAAAGAAGAGAACGGAGTAGGTCCGATGCCCATCGGACCTACTTTTAAGTTCAACGAGCATGATGAGCGTTCGATCTAATTTTAAGATTTGTGTGCACAAAAATTGAAACAGACACGCACGAAGTTTAAAGCATTCTGCACGAATCTTAAAGCAAATCAACAGTGATTAAACCCATCCAACCATAGTAGGTCCGGACCTACTCTCAAGTGCCGTTAGGGCTGTCAAAAAAACTCGCGGCTCGTGGTCGCTCGTGACTCGTCTCTAGCTCGCTCGCTAACAGCTCGCTCGGTAGTGGACCGAGCTGTTAACGAGCCAGCTCGGTTCAGGCTCGGGCCAAAATAAACGAGCTGAGCCAGGGGTCAGCTCGGACCGGGCCAGCTCGGCTCGTTAAGCTACAGTGGATTTAGGGTTTAGCCCCGTATAATTTTAAGTCCAGTCTCATTTTCAAAGGCGCAATTATGCAAAATTGATGTATTTTCGGTTTGGGAAGAAATAATATGGGCTTCAGTTGCTTGAAGATGTGCCTGCTGGACGATTTCTTAAATTTTTTGAATGAGCTTTCTTATTTTTTATTTTTGAATTTGTATAATAACAACCCAATAAAGCCCAACGAGCCAGCTCGTCAGCTCGCGAGCTAGCTCGGGCTGGCTTGTCACAAGCTAAGCCAAGAATTTTAGCTCGGGACCCCTAGGTCCGGCTCGCTCGGTTCAGGCTCGGGCCAGAATTAACGAGCTGAGCCAAGACCCAGCTCTGCCCGAGCCAGCTCGTTTGTAGCCCTAGCCGAAAGAAACATAAGTGAACCCAAGGGATTAAATAAAATTGGAAACAAGAAACGACTCGGTCAGATCGCCCAATTCTAAAATTCCATCCACCCCAAAAAAAATGGACATTGGGCCCCCAGAAAAAAGGAACTCCACCAACATGGGGAATAATTAAAAAAGACAAATAAGGCACATTGGAAAAGACATGCACAAGTATTAAATTTGTTAACATGGGCCTGCAGAGTGAGGTGCGGTTCAATGGCTATCGAACCGAATTCGATCCAATATCCAATCGGAGTCTTTCGATCCGCATCAACATTCTCGGGCACTTAATCAGCACGAATCTTGATGCGGACTCCAACAAGATGAACGCCCCGATTCCTGCTTTTCATCTGTCTAGCGCAACTTATTTCCCCGTATTATTCATACTAGACACTGCATTAGTCAGTCTGTATAGCTTATTTTACACGCAAAAGTGGGCCTAATTATCATCTTCTTTCATTCTTTAATATTTATATATACACTATTATACCATTGAAAGATCTCTACAGGAAATTACTGTCAGTCTTCTCTAGCCACCAGCTCCACTCGGTTCTGACATAACATATAAATTGGCCCAGACTTCCATAGAGGCACCAAACCAACCAACAAGCAAGATTAAAAGAAAACAATGTCCATCACAAAAATAGAGATCATAGCCTCAGCCATTGTAGTCCTCTCTCTTGTTATTCTTTTCATCATTGATGGTATAACCCCAGTCGATTATAATGATGATGACAAACCCATGTACCCACCATTGTTCCAAATAATCACTTGGGTAGCAGCCTTGATTGGCTTGGCGATATGCTGTCTTCACTGCCGACGTGCACCATCCCTGAGATGGAAGATGCTGATTGTAGGTGTGTTCGTCGGCCCAGCTGGAGTAATTCTTTCTTTATGCTTTTTACCGAGTCCTCCGGACAGCGATTTTGAATTTAACATGATTCTCGGCATTGACACGGTGGGCATGGTGGTCTTTTTCCTAGTGATATTTATTCGTGATAAGAAGATTCCAATTTTACTGGCATTGTTTGTCAGTTCACTCCTTGTCATTTACATTCACATTGAATTTGTCGATCAAGAACAATTTGAATCATTTTTTTTATACAGTCTATCTCTTGTAATCTATTTAGTACTCTTAGTAATTTATGTAAAGTACTTTTTCAATCAATGGTGGAAGACAGCAGTGATAGCAGTGATAACATTAATATGTGTCACTGCTATCATAGTGGTGGCTATCTGGTTTCGGAACTACAGAAAGATACTATTTTTCTTTATCACAAGCATTGATGCTTGTTCAGCACTTTTTCTTGGTCTGTGGATGTATGCCCAAAACGCCCGGCATCAAGAAAAGCTCCAAGATGATCAACACAATTTTCTTGAGATGGCCGGGTTACCCACAAGGTTCACCATCAAAGAGCTCGTGACAGCAACCCGGAACTTCCAAACACCAATCGGGGAAGGTGGCTCTGGTGCAGTGTTCAAGGGGACATTGGAGGATGGGTCTGTTATTGCAGTGAAGCAGATCAAAGGCCACGCAAGTGGAGAAGAGTTTAGAACAGAGATCACAATCATCGCAAGTCTACAACATATCAGTCTAGTGCGTCTTCTGGGGTACTCTCTCACAACAGGAGGTGATCGCTATCTGGTATATCCATTCTTCGAAAACAGCTCTCTGGATGCATGGCTTTTTAAAGATGAGGTGAAGAGAGCGCGCCTTACCTGGATGTATAGGTACCGTATTGCTAGTGATGTGGCAAAGGCACTTGCATATTTACACCACGGGTGCCATCATCGGATACTGCATCTAGATATCAAGCCGGCGAACATTCTTCTAGACAGCAGTTTTAGAGCTCTAGTATCCGATTTTGGCATTTCTAAATCGATTGGGAAGGACGAAAGTAGTGTCATGACCAGAGCAAGAGGCACGGTAATGTTTACTGATACCATTTTCAAGAATGTTTTTGTAATTAACATGTAGAGAAAAAAATAGAATTAATTTAAAAAAAAAAAAACTAATTAAGATTGTTAGTAACTTTAACATTAAAAGTGTTTGGAATGCAGATTGGTTATCTACCTCCAGAGATGCTTCTGCCAGACTCCATCTCAACCAAATCTGATGTGTACAGTTATGGTATGGTGCTTTTGGAGCTTGTTGGTGGGCGAAGGAACTTCATGACAGAGGTGGATACAGAGAGTCCACGAATACACAGGTCATACTTTCCAAAGATTGTCAAGGAGAAAATGATGGAAGGTAAGCTAATGGAAGTTGTCGATCCATGCTTGCGGCATCAAGAGATAAGGGAAGAAGAAGTTATGGTTTTAGTTCGAGTGGCTCTTTGGTGCATCCAAGAGAACCCTGAGGTAAGACCAAGTACAACTGAAGTAGTTGATATGCTCGAAGGACGCATGCCGGTTCCTATGCCACCAGAAAGCCCAATGTTTGTTGTTAAATTCCTCGATCTAGAAACACAGGCTAGTACTTCTAACCAAACTCAGGATATGGAGGCTGCTCGACCCTATGCTGATACTATATCCATTTCTATTCAGTCAGTCTGATGATTTAATTCCTGTTATCTTTTAATAGATTTGATTGTTTTTAACTAGGACCCTATGCTGATACTATATCCATTTCTATTCAGTCAGCCTGATGATTTAATTCTTGTTATCTTTTAATAGATTTGATTGTTTTTAACTAAGACTCAGAGATAGCTTAAATAAAAACTTTGTTGAAGAGGCTTAGAGTTGTATTAAGATATATAAGGATGATGATATCATGTGAGGTAATTATTTGGTTCCAAGAAATTGGGGATAAATTCTCCAGTACGTAAGAACTAAGACACCATTTAACCATTGCCATGGAAAAGGCAACATTTGTATACATTCTATTTACGTTAAGATACAGATATCAGGACCTCATTTGAGATTTCAAATTCATGAGTCGGTCACTGTACGCTGCAAACCACTACCAACGGTCAACAGGATCCATATCCTCCCCGGTACGGTAAAAGATTCCCTTCACTTTACGGTTTGAGATTAACTCCCAGCCGGTTTGGGATTCGGGCTGACAGAGGGGGTAGTATTATTGGGCTTTGAGATTCGTGCCAAGTCAAAAAGAACGGTCCAGATCAAGTAATTGTAAAAGATTCCCTATTACGGTACCGGGTGTGATGTTAATTCCGGTCAACAAGGCCTTGCCCTTGCATTAACAATCAAGAGAACACCTACCTTACTGTGGATAAAGAAAAAGATCTACAACAACAAATCTGTACTAGTAAACATAACATCAACATTAACTTCATGAAAACTCTTAAAGGATCTGATAACAGATTATCAACTTGGTCAGTCACAAAAGGATAAGAACTTGGTACAACAACTATAGAAGATAAACATAACAAAATTTCATGCATACAACCTAAGCAAGTCATGGAAATAAGTGAATAGCACAAAAGATATTACAAATATCCAACCTTTAAATTAACTTAGGCTCAGCTGCTCGACCAATTCAGCTTTCTTCAGCTTCGAATAACCTTTCAAGCCGCGTGATTTTGCAATCTCCCTTAATTCAGACACTTTCAATGCACCCAAATCCTCAATCTTCTCCCCTAAATGTTGGCACTCATTCTGCTCGGCCAAGGACTCAGATTCAGACTCATAAACCAAATATTCTGACCCAGACTTCTCTTCCTCGCTCAGCATCTGTGTCTCTCCTTCATAAGTTTCGGATGGTACGATAGGTTCATACTTTTCCACTGGAACAGTAGACTTGCGCGAAAATCTTGAAGGTGGCCTAGAACTAGTTACAGGCTTCGGTTCAGAATCCAGCATGTCTGGTACATCATCCTCAAAATCACTATCTTCATCAGAATCCAGCATGTCAGGTACATCATCTTCAAAATCACTATCTTCATCAATATTCTCACTGTCACTGTCTTCAACATCAGCCTCCACATATTTACTAAGGTTATTGATGGTACCTTTAGTACCAATGTTGTTGGTTACGCTCTTTTTATTGGTGCCAGAAATACTCAGCTGCTTGATAATTTCTTTAATGCTATTGCGCTTCTCCTCGTCATTCAGCATTGTTGCATTCAAGCCATACGATCGGATGTTGGGGTTGCTGTTCACTGGTGGTTTCCTAGACTCTGCTTGCATCTGTGATAGGTGCTTTCTAAAAATTTTTATAATCTCCTCTGAATTTCCTGATTTAATGGGAGTTGGGGCATCAGAAATTCTGCTGCCCCCATTTTGTGAGGACAACATTTGGCTTGTTTCCAGAAGGTCCTCTTGTTCTTCGTGGTTATTGAACTTGCTCCGGAGAGATGGAGGGGGGTCATTGTACTTTTTTTTTGGGAGCCTGGGGATTCTCCGGTTATTGTTCGAGCTGCTTGCTTTGCATGTGAGAGAAAGAGGAACTCGAGCTAATGGTTGGAAATATAGAGGGCACTTGTTTTTTAATAAAAGATCCCTAGAGAGTAAGGTGGTTTTCTTCACAGGGAGCCCTGCAGAAACAGAAAAAGTCATTGTCAGTTCATCCAATAGTGCCTAATAAGAAGAAAATTCGACAACCCAGAGAATAAGAGCTTTTGAAGGTACAAGAAAATAGATTTTTTGTCCTAGACATCAAGTCCCTATTCATTTTTTTCTATTTCATAAAAATGAAGTTTAACACTTGGAAAATATATATGATTATTTTGGACACTGCCAACTCCTATTAAGTTTCATGGGAGATGCTATACGTGAAAACAACTTAAAAATTGAGAAGGACACTAAATTAGCAACCAGTGTAACAGATGCTATATAAAAAGAAATATGACTATATGAGTGGTGTTGTGCCTCTTTGGGCTTCGAAGAATTCTTGAACAGCAACTATATATATTAGTTTTTTAAATGCTTTTGGGGCCTATGTACTGGATGAATTCAGATATGATAGGTAGCCTTGCACTAGCAAGTTGAGCAAACAGTATTTGGGTTGCTTTGAGACTACAAATATTTGGAAGCCAAGCCAGGTGAAGTTTGCATTTTCCTTGCTAGCATATGAAACCTTTTTGTTTATATTGGATCGCTCTTTTTTCATATATAAATCAAAATTTTCTCTTGTACCCAATAATTTGTACTTTTCACAATCCAATCCACACTTCTCGAAAACAACAACCAACAATTAAGAAATTCTATTTACAGCATAGCTTCAAACAAAAGTCAGTAAGATTGGCATTACCAAATAGACACAAAGGACCCCCTCATTTTCCTTGGTTAAGTCCCTTTGAAATGAAATTAAAACATAAAACACAAGGTTTTGATAACACTTGCTCAATCACTGAGCCTGAAATAGCAATTTGATATGTCTAAACTTACAAGAAATACACACGTAACATGGATTTAACTGAAATAGAAGTGAACTAAGGCAAAATAGCCATTTTTACCGGACTTACCGTTAAAGTCAAGCCCAATCCAAGCCAGGTGTGTTTCGCACAAAAACAAAAAGGGGGAATTTCATGTATATCCCTCAAAAGTTTCAATATTATATATTTATCCCTCCAAAATCAGTAATTACATATTTATCCTTGAAAATTGTAGAAACTCACATATTTGTCCAATCTAACTCTATAACATTTCAAATACCTTCAACAATAATTAAATAATATTTTTTAAAACTTTAAAATTAATTTTATAATATTAATTAATAATATATTGACCATTATGCCCCTTCGTTTCTATCTTTTTAGTCTCTCTCTAAGATGTCAAACCTCCCGCCTCTCTCTCCAAACGAGGATGGAAAAATTAATACAGCGAGGGACCACATAAATTTATGAGAGGGGAGGTGACGAGGGAAGATGGTGAAAAATCTGTAATTTGGCACGTTTGGAGAGAGAGGCAGGAGGTTTTGCGCCTCCAAGAGGAGAACTCAGGCAGACTAAAGAGAAAAACAAATGGCATAATAGTCCTTAATTTATATTGTAAAATAAATTTTAAAATTATAAAATATATTATTAATTATTTTTTGCCATATTTGATATGTTATAAAGTTAGATTGGACAAATATGTGAGTTTGTATAATTTTCAAGGATAAATATGTAATTATTGATTTTGTCGATATAAATACGTAATATTGACAAACTTTTGAGGGATATACATGAAATCCCCAAACAAAAAAGGCAAATAAAAAAAAGCGAAGCATTATTACCGAAAGATACCCAAAAAGGTACAGGTTAATTTTCAAGAAGAATACACACAGTGACTGAACATAAGAAAAAACAAAGAATAATCCAATCCAGCTAAGATTACCAACACAAATTTAAAACTACAACAAAAGAACTCAAAGGAGGATTTAAAATAGATAAGCGGAGTACGCGGCGACGAGGGTTACCTTGGAGGTGGTTACCAGAAACGAAATGTACTCCGGTGGAAATAGACATCTCTTCTCTCCTTCCTCGAACCTTTCTCTATGCTACCAACAGAGGTCCAGTCTCCGGTGTCGCCTTGCTCGGACTTCCCCGGCGGTGCGACCGCGTAATATCTCGGCGAAAGAGAGGAGCGCGTTAGACGGGAATGGGGATGGATAAGGCTGCGAATTTGTTAAACCCTTTTTTTGTGCTGTTCAAGGGTTTTTCCCCTTTTTTCTGTCGCCTGTCGGATGCCCAAGGCGAATTGGGTTTTCAGTTTCAAGCCCACCAACCCGGCCCACAAAACCGTATGTTTTGGAGAAACGCCTCGGGAGAACAGAATATTTCTGTTTAGATCCAGACCGTCCGATCAGAATTCCGAATATTCGTACGGATTCTGATTAGACGGTCCGGATCTAAACAATAATATATGTTACCATAGGTGTTATGAAATCATTATTTCCCCTTGTGACATTTTTTATGGATGGTTTGTACTGGAAATTTTTTATGATGGAAACCGAGGAATTGTGCTGTCTGCGACCTCAAAATAGATCTTTTAAGTTACATTAACAAAATTATTGTGCAGGAAAACAGACCATTTAAATTTGCAAATTAAATGTTTGACCAGTTAATTATCGTGTCAGATTGCTGCCACCATTACTTTTGAACAGGTAGCACCAATATAGGAACAAGAAACATTTATTTCTTAGAAAAATGAAGTAACCCATCACTTGAAAGAGTAATGCAAATAAAAAAAAATACAAGTATATCAAAATGTTCCAATCTGAAATAAGCTTTTATGAAAACCATCTGATATTTTAGAGAGCTTCTAGCAACACAGAATGATCTTTAATTACTCACAAAACTATATCTAATGTACAGATATCACCAAAAGATATGAAGACTCAGAGAAGAGAAACCAAAGAAAAGCAGAAATTAATGATCCTGCAAAATTATCCAGACAAGTATTTACCACTTGATTTAAAACAACAGAATGAACCACAGAACACAAACGGACAAACATGTCCAATACTTAATTATTATGAATGTATCACCTAATAAACAGCAAACTTGAAGGCATTATGCACCATAACACATCAGCTGAGTACAAAGTCACTAGATTCTCAGGGAATTCATGGATGAAAAATTCAACAGTGAGCAAAATTTCTCAGCCATGAGAAGTTTTTGCAACAGGAGGGAACATCACCAACAAAAGTGAAGGCTTGATATGACAAAAAGCAAATGAAAATGAATTTTCATTTTACGATTTTGAATTCTTCACCATCTGGTTTACATCCAACTCGACCGCCAGAACATCTCTGTCGTACTTGATAGCAGAATGACTGCTTTGGATAAGAAAGTTATTTATATTCATTACATGGAATGTCTGTAAAAGTTCATACTGCAAAATTTCTATAGTTCTACTGTTCAGCGTTCATGAAAATGTAGTAGATGGTGTAATTTCATTGACAGATATTAAATAGTGAAAGATGCAGATCAACCAAAAACTGTAGCCCAGAACCAGACTTAAGCAAGAATTATTTTACCATACTTTTGTACTGTTTTGTTCCCTTTGGCTAAACATCAGGAATTTCAACAGTACCTTACAATTTTGGCAAATATATGTTTGTTCATTGATTTAATTTTGGTAGCTTTGCTGTATTGGATGCTTAAGCACAATTTAGTGCCGCAACATTGCATTGCAATAATGATGCATACATTCATGAAATAGCAGTTTCCAAAAGAAAGAGTACCTGTTCTCAACAGGACCATGATCAACAGCTGATCGCAAAGCATAGATAACTCGGCCAATAATGTTGGTCATGGGAACAGGTCCAAAAAGACGGCTGTCTCTTGCTTCCTGTCACACAAATTATTTTATTTCACCATTACATTTATCAAATAAATTGACATGAATAGGACTAAGGTTCAGCTTCCTTGTAATTAAGCATGAAAAATAACATTTGATTGAGGCACCCGACTTTTAAGGAACAAAACTGTCGCAACTTCTTTTTGATCCAACCTAGACCCATGAACATCACAAGGAAATACTACTTATAATAGTTTAAAATTAAGGGTTCATTGGCACGTCGATCAATGCAGAAAACATTTCAGAGATTTGAATTGAGAAATAGCCCAGCACTCTCTTTGTATAATGAGCATCTTACATATAACACTGCTAAAATGATTAACATGTACTGACATACCTAACAAAATTATAACCTGTACATTAATTTTTCATTTATCTATCCTGGTTTTATTAAAATAATAATACAAGCATTCATCACTTTAGAAATTTCACATGCATTAGAATGTGTTCAGCTTAAGGAATAATGTTGTCAAACACTAGAAATCAGGGGTACCAGTTTTGTTTTTTATAATTGCAGGATAGACAACAAAATGCCCTGAAAATGTTATCATACAAACCCAACAATTCAAATCCAGCCTCACAACATATTCCCAATGTCTTAAAATTCCTTATTAATCATCACACTTCTCTCTTAACAAACAAAAACTTAGGAGAAATAAAATGTATCTAGGTGATATTTTCCATTGTTCAGAATATGGAAATTAAATCTCATCTTGAAGGGGTATGCATAATTTTCAGAGGCCTCAAGTCAAGTGAAAATTTACTACTAATAGAAAGCACTTTTGCAAATTTCACCCAACATTTCTTTTCATATATCATGTGAACTCCCAACATATCACATTTTTGCATGAAACAGCTATCTTTTCCATATCAGTGCAGTTGATATCAGTATATAGCACTGTAGATGCATTCATTGAGTATTTGGAAGTTTTGCTACTACCTCTAGTGAGATTATATCAAAGCAAGACGATTGAGATGTTATGATCATTGATAGAGAGAGCAGGTCATTAAGTGATTCTAAAGATTTACTAGGAAAGAACATGCTGCAATTTAGTCAAAAAAAATCCCAATTAATAACTGTTGAGTGTTATTCACAATCCCCAAAATTGATGGGTGTCCCATGCATACATCACAAAAGATGTAATTTGCAAAAGGGTGAAGATAAGATGTACCTTAGGCTTCAGAGAAGTGTTGTCTGACAATACCCAACATTGGTCCTTGTCTAGTACAAATGGTTCCTCTTTCTCATTAGAAGACACCATCTCATACCCTTCAGTTGCCGCCAATCTTCTCACAATGTAGTGCGAATTTTCTGGATCTTTTATTAGTACCACATCTCCAACAAATACTTGCCTACAGAAGGAATGCAGACCAAAAAAAAAATCTACAGTTGGTTAACAAGTCAGAATCCCAATTGGAAAAGAGAGTGAAATCAAGCAAGGATTAAAACCACACATTTCAGAAACACAGTTTGCAGTACCCTTGTGCAACAAAAGGAAAATGAGATAAGGAATCAATGTACGTGGGCTTAGGAACAGGCAATTTTCTAACAAGAATAGTGCCTCCAGCAGAGATTGTAGGTGACATCTCTTCCCCCTTTGTCCAGTATGTAAATGTTAGCCTCCCTTGCATAAAGTTTTTCACTATTGCATCACTCAGCTCTCTGGCATTGATCTGACCAACATTGTACTTCTGCATATTTTACAATAATACCATCTGTGAATTTCAAAAGCTAGACATATACTTCAAACTGGGATAATGATATAAAATAAGAACTAGGGGATTAGTTGCACAGGTAAAGCTTAAATCAAGCTTTGGTGAGGGTTGACTGGGGTAATATAGGAAACACTGAAAACCTGTGAAAAAAGCAAGTTGGTGTTGTTTAAGTGTTTTGATGCTGATAAGGACAAGTACACTCAAGCGGAACAACAGCACACAAGCTAATTACTCGTAATAAACAAAAGCAATATCTGGAACTTAAGTAGCAAGGATCAGAGGGATCATTTTTCGAAAAAGCAGAAGTGCAGAAATGAGAAAGAGAAACTGGAAGATACCTTTTCAAACAAATAAGTCCAACTATGTAAATTAAAAATATAATTAATAATATTCCTTAATTTTTATTGTTTGTTAGAATATTTGCCCAAATATCACAAAACCTATTTTACAAATAGTTGAAGGACAATTTTTTTCCTTTACTTCTAAGGACACCAAGGAAGTGGTTTGGGAGGGTCCAAGATGAATGCTTCGTGTCTGAAACACTTTACAATGCAAAGGATTAGAACTTGGTCAGCTATCATGTGCTAAGCTGGTAATTGGAATTTCAGAAGGGTTTTGATATAAACCTTTTTTTCTTGGAAAGCACCTGTGATGATATGGCCTTGTGATTTTATTTTTATTTTATTGTCGGATAAGGAGGGCACTGAATTTCTCATAAACAACAGCACTAAATTACATAAAAAACCTTTTTTTCTCCAATTCGTAGTAAATCTGTAAATGGGATTTGGGCTCTAATTACTTAAAATCATGCTCTAATTAAAATCGTAGTGAATGGGATTCGTAGTAAATTACTTAAAATCGTAGTAAATGGGATTGGTGATCTAATTAAACTCGAATAGATCAACCGACCTACCTTCAAACAAAAATTCCCTATAATCAGCCCAATACTAACACAAAAACGAAGCTAAAATCCGCAATAAAAAAGAACTAAAACCTCGTACTAGAGAAATCAACCAACACTGATTTGACAACACAAAAGATGAATCAGAGAGAGAAATGGAGAGGAGGAGAAAAACCTTCAATCCTTGGAAGAGGGAGTAGTCGAGTTTGATGGCGGCGTAACGGACCCAAGTCGAGAGAGAAACCATTTCAGTGGAAAGGTTCGGTTCCCGAGCTTGATAATTGCATACACCACTCGCACGATCTCTCCTCCCTCTCGCAGTCGCAGATCAAAGAGGAGGCCTCGAGCTCGAAGCCTAAAACCCCGATTTGGTGTTGTGTTGAGCGAGACACCAAGAATTCATATCACCTGAAGTAACTCAAATTTGAATTTAGATCCGGACCGTCAGATATGCTTTGGCACCAATATTAAAGGGACCCTGATGCATTCCCACACCGGTCGGATTAGCCCGGATTCTGATCGGACGGATCTGAACTAAACTCAAAATTTTAGTTACTGGAGAGGACAGGTTTCAGAGATCAAGGTTTTTTGTCCGGAGAGCCGAGGTGCTAGTGCCGAATGCACCAGAGACCGTGGTACAATCCTGACCAGGGATCACAGATTTCACTGGGCTTAGTTGGGCCGGGCTTTAGTAGGTTGACCTCAGAATTTTAGAAATTTCCGATCTCTGATGAATCCAATCATTTCAATTTCAGAAGATTTTGTTTTTGTAAATATTTTATCACTTTTAGTAAATATAAAAAATGCTGCATATATTAGGATAAAATTTTCTACCATCATTTCAACAAAATAATTTAACTAATTTTTTATTTTAATTACTCAAATTCTTCATTAAAATAATATGATCCAATCATCTAACTCAAGAACTCTTTGTACTATTTGTACTGTTTTGGGGAAATTATGATGTAAATTAAAGAGACACGTATGTTGATTTGGATTCTAAAATTTTGGTTTGGAGGGACGCGTATGTGGAAAACAAAAAGTTTCTTTTTTGGGAAAGAGAGATGTAAATTAAAGAGATTGAAGCAGGGGTCGTAGACTCGTAGTCAAGGAGGCATGGATGATGGAAGTGCCTTTATTGACTGGTCAATGGTCAATTATTAATTACCTTGTGTATTTAGGATAGATACTTAGATTTAGTCATAAGTATTTTAAAAATGCCTTTTCTTTTCAACTAAACGTGCCTTTTATTTTCAACTAGACGTGCAGTGCCTTTCCCATGCAAGTGACGTGTTTACGTATAAAATTTTTAAAATTTTGAATTCATTTAGTATATTTTTTTTTTTTTGATAAAAAAGTCTAAGCTCATTTCATTCATGAAATAGTTAACTTATAACCATTGAGTTCAAGACCTTATGTCAGCAAAATAACAGTCCCTAACAGACACAATTATGAGCTGTGACTCAGCTTAGAAACCACCACAAACCAAAATAGAGATTAACAAAGTTCATTAGTAGATTAACTACTACTGGCTTTAACAAAAAACCAGTAAAGAAGTCTCAGTTATTCTGAAAGTTAAGCCACTTAATGGAACTGAGGGTAATATTAGTAACTACAAAATTTGGCTCTGTAGCTAGCATCCATCTTCTAAGGGTCTTCTTCTTCGTATGGCGCCATCCGATTCTTCTGTTTCCTTCACCACATTGTGCTCTTTGATCTGCTACATCATCTGAGTGCTAGCTAGCAAGAGGTAGAACATTCATGTTTACTGGAAGTCACAAAGCTGTTGAAGCAGTCACTTTCTGTTTCACCTTACCTGTCCAATAATGCATCATGGAGATAATAAGTAATATAATTTGTTTAACTTATTTCCTCTTACCAGTGTCAAAACAAAGTTCATTAATTTTAGTTAATTTTAGTATAAGCAGTCAAAAGATGATGTTTTTAATTAATTTTAATATATTAATTTTTTATAAATTTTTTACCACTAGACTTTATACTAATGAACTCAAAATTTTATAAATTTTACATAACGCATCAATGACGAACTAGATCGATTATATGATTTGAATTTTTTTTTTTGAAAAAGAAATGTAGAAGTCTAGCCCCCATATTCCATTGATAATGACACCAGTGGTGTCGAAGTTACAAAAGTGGAAATAAAAATAAAAAAGCAGTAAATAATGAAAGCAATAAGAAAAGCAAAAAAGAAATAAAACAAACCGGGTATGCTAACATGCAT
The DNA here is from genome assembly GCA_025461045.1 of Carex parvula. Taxonomy (NCBI): domain Eukaryota; kingdom Viridiplantae; phylum Streptophyta; class Magnoliopsida; order Poales; family Cyperaceae; genus Carex; species Carex parvula. The sequence continues at coordinate 370,403 of JAJGRW010000152.1, forward strand.
CCCTTCAATCTGAGAACAGAAGTAAACAGTATGGCTACTATCTCGCTATGTTATTCCAAACTAGCTTTGAGTTTCGTGAGCAATTTCTATCTTCAACAGCGCCTCTGTTTTGTTGACTTCTTGAAAGATCCTTGTTAGGGGTGTAAACGGATATGGATATTCAGGCGGATATCCGCTCCGAATCCGCATATAATCCGTATTCGGATTTAAACGGATATGGATATCGCGGATACGGATATCGATAATTATCAATTACCCACAGAAGATGCGGATACGGATATGGTTTTAAATTTTGATATCCGTTTACTATCCGTATCCGTATCATGTGAGGTTTTAAATTATTTTGCCTTCAAGGGAATTTGAACCCATGTCATGTGAGGTGAAAGTCTAAGCAACCAAGATACAAACCACTACACCACACTATCTTTTGTTACTACTTTATTTTGTTTATTTTGTTCTATATTCGTATTTGAATCCGTATCCGTAAATTATCCGCTCCGTATCCGTTTAAGGCGGATATGGTTTTAAATTTTGATATCCGTTTACTATCCGTATCAGTATCCGTATCCGCTCATTGAAAGACGGATACGGATTTGGTATTAGCATTATCCGTTCTGAATCCGCTCCGTTTACACCCCTAATCCTTGTGCATCTCTCTCGCCATATGACAAAGCACATTACCAGTGTTATCTGCTTTGGCAGCAGTTGTTTTCTTTATGCATGAGACATTTGTAGTTGTGTGTAATGCTTTGTTGCTGATCCCTCCATGCCGCAATATGCCTTCTCACTGCATTCTCATTTTTCTGTTGGTATGACAGTTTGCAAATAGGTGTTTTGTTGTTTCTTCTTGTTGCCTACATATGTGACACATATTGGCCATTTGCCAACCCCTCTTTATGAGATTATCAACCGTTAGAAGTCTGTTGCTCATGCATTAGCAGCCATGCAAAAATCATTACTCTTCCCGGCCCCTTTATCAACCATATATTCCCCATCTTTGTATCAACCCAGGGACGAGATTCAATCATTTCATAAAATGATTTGACTGTAAATTGCTCATTTTTGTTCAATCTCCATCGCGGTGCATCTTGGTGATCTTGTGTTGGTATGAAATTCTGGATTTCTGACATCATACTTACTCTTTCTTGCTCAGCCCATTCTGGCATACTGGTAAAGCTCTGAGTATTTATATTTGAAAGAGTTTTGCAACCACATATATGTCCAGAATCTAATCTGACTCGATTCAATCAAACTCGATTCAAACTTGAACGACATACAATTTGAAATGGCTCCAAAGTAGATGAAACAATTCAAGATGATATGAACTTCAATCAATTAGATTTCAAAACAATCATGATTTAAAATTTCCGACTCGTTTTTTTTATTTAATATCTTAAGACATGTGCATGGTTGTAAACACTTTTCAAGCTTTTCAAAAAAAAAAAAAAATCCGACTCAAATAACTCAGTCTTATCCCGACTTTGACCGAACCCGAGAAGTCCATAAATAATTGAAGTCGAATAACTTGAAACTCGGCCTTACTTGATCCAAAATGACTTAAAAAAAGAATGGCTTGAATTCCAAAGTCTAATTTATTAAAAGGTAGTTGGCTACTTGGCTTATTGCTCCAATAATTGGCCGGAGAAACACATATTTTTTTCCCAGTGGAGAAAATAAGATGCCTGATATTATAAATAAAATGGATAAAGGGCATTTTTTTTTTTGGTTTTTTCCACCAAAAGGTTTGATTTCTCACTCCACCTACTTCCCCTAGTTCTCTTTTTTGAAAGGTTTGGCGGTGGCTGCCATGATCATCCTTCTTAGTTCTCTCTCAACAAAAATATCATTTTCAGATCCCAGACAACATTTTATATTTTATTTCTTGATACTTTTTTCATTCATAGCTGCATCTACAATATGGAGTATGAAGAGGGAATCTGAATTCTTTTTTAAATCAGTAAACTGAAGGACTTACTAATTTTCATCAACCATATAAAAAGGAGTACAAACTACAAAGAGTTCTTGAGTCAGATGATTGGGTCATGGTTTTTTGAGGCAGAATTTAGCTGCTAAATAAAATATTAATTAGTAAAAATTTTTTGAATGATGATAGTAAAGATGACACCACACACATATCTGCAATTTGATCTACCATTGTCTGATGTAAATTGTAGATCGATAAAGCGGGTCAAATTCTGTCCTAAGATATGCAGCTATGAATGAAAAAAGTATCAAGAAATTAATGTAGAAAGTTGGCTGGAATTGGAAAATGGTATTTTTGTTGAGAGAGAAGAACTAAGGAGAAAAGGAAGTAGATGCAGTGAGATGTCAGACCTTTTGGTAGAAAAGAAAAAATTAAAGATGTCCCAAGTTCAACACTAAGTATTTAAGAAGGAATTTTAGTATAAAATTTATACTTCCTCTGTTAAGTGTAAACTGTATATAAATTTAGCTATATTAACTGCTTGATTTTTTTTTACAAATGATAATTCTGTACAAGTTTGTTTCGTTAAATATGAACCCTACACAAATTAATGTTTTCAACGGCAAATTCTGTATAAATTCAAATCTAAGATCATACTACAAGAGTTAAAAAACAAGTAAAAATGTGCAATATATAAGGCCATATACATGCGACAGCCATTTTTTCCAATCCTATTATACTTGAATGAAAATGAACAATGTAATTATTTTGAGTACAGAGCAGTACAAATCCAAGAATTAGAAACTCTTCATTCTGAAAATTAAATACCAGAACTAATTAAAGCCGTCGCCTCCCTGATTCCATATCAAAGATAGCTTGTTGCGCAAAACTATATGACATGCTACTATCTCTTGTATATATATCGACTGAATTGCCAAGCAAGCTCTCAGTCTCCTCTACATGGTTCTCTTCATTTGATGATTTCTTTTGAAATTTACTCGCCTTTTCTAAAGTGTCAGCAACTTCTCTCATGGTAGGTCTTTCTTCTCTGTTCATGTTCAGACAATGCATGACTAAATCTCCAATCTCTTCAAGCACCTCTAGTTTAATTTCATCCCTTACTTGACCATCCAAAATTTCTATGAACCTCCCCTCCTTCTTGGCCACACAAAAACTTGATGCCAAACTCCTATCCTCCTCTGGTCCTTCAAAATAAAGTGCTTTCTTTCTTGTAAGAAGCTCTAATATAATAACAGCAAAGCTATAGACATCACTTTTGTCAGTCAGCTGACAAGTTAACAAATACTCAGGATCCAAGTAACCACAGGTCCCCTGCACCAAGGTAGCAATTTCGGCTTCATCATTTGGTGCAAGTTTTGATGCACCAAAATCAGAAACCTTTGCTACAAAATTATCATCGAGCAAAATATTAGCAGTTTTCACGTCGCCGTGAAGAATAGGGGGTGAAGCAGAGGAGTGCATGTAGGCAAGCGCATCTGCCGACTCAGCAGCAATTCTTAGTCGTTCATGTAAAGGAATAGGAGCATTGATATTATTTTTATGGATGTAGTGATAAAGAGTTCCATTAGAGATGTATTCATAAACGAGCATTGGGACTTCAACCTCCAAACAACAACCCAAGAGCTTGACAACATTTTTGTGGTTGATTTGTGCCAGGATCAGCATCTCTTTTGCAAACTCTTTGGTCTCTTGTTCTTCCATTAATTTTGACCTTTTTATTGCCGCGACAGTGCCATCCTCGAAAATGCCTTTGTAGACGATTCCGTGGCCCCCACGTCCCAGCACCCGATCTTCTGAGAACTTGTTGGTTGCCTTCTCAAGCTCTTCTTTTGTATAAATTTTGAATGTGGTGGTCTTGAAAGAACTCATCTGCTGTCGCAGTAGAACACCTCCATTCTGCTCAAAAAACTGTTGTCTTCTTCTGATGAGCCTCCTCTTTTGCATTCCTAGATACATCCAGAAACCGGCAAATGCAACTAAGAAAACACCCACACTTGCACCTGCAAATTTTCAGCATAAGGTCTGTCAGTTTCAATATAAAATTTGTTTTTTATTTTATATTGTTGTACATAACAAAGAATTTTGTATTTAGAAAGAAACTTCATATTCACAACTAGCTGGATATATACAGATTGCATCCAAAATTAATAGAATTTATGCAAATATACAGATTATAATGGAGGTCATACATTACAGAAAGTAAAATTGAGTACCAAATGTGGAACTTTGTACTGGTACATCACTAGTCATAATGGAAAGTAATTTGGTAAAAAAAAAATTTGTCTAAACTGTTTAAGATTAAAGCTGGTGTATGTATAAAACTAAAATAACGTACCGGTAACTATTTTAAGTGCTAATGTGAAATTGTCTTTTTTGCGACAACCATCCTTCGTAAGGGCGTTGCCTTCAGTCCCACGTGGACAGGTACAGTAGTAGCCCCCAATTGTGTTTGTACAATTACCGTAGCATGGATATTCCTTTTTCAATTCACATTCATTTATATCTGTGAAGCAAGATCAAGATAATTAAACAAAAGGACAAAGAAAAAAATCAACAACCAGCACAATGCACATAAACATAAAGAATTCTTCTCATAAAAAAAGTAAAAACAAGTCACTCGAACAAGATACTGCTGAGTGTTCCAACTAATTAGAAGATACTAAGAATTGGCCATTGTTTCGTACATCTACCAATTTTGTTAAGCCAACAAATTGTAAAACATTTTGTACATATATATGTCCAAATCTGTTTCTTATTCAAGTTCAGATACTTAATTGCACAAATCAAAGTTCCTGGTCCACCTATTGGTATATAGACATAAAGTTTATCATAAGAACAATGCGAAATTTTTTAATTTTAGGGTTCAGATTGCAAATAGTATAAATTTAGTTATCAATTGATTTTGTACTCAACTAATTTAACAGTAAAAGAGCAATTAACTTCAATTTCAATCTGACAATGTAATCAGAAGGATAAAAATAATAATATTACCTTGACATCCTCCAGTAATGTACGGATTGCCCTGGTATCCCTTTTTACAATTGCAAAGATAACCAGCACCATTATCAGAATTGTAGCAATCATAATTCCAACTCCGACACGCAAAATCGGTCATATTACGCTTTGCGTAACTACAATTTCCCACGTTTCTTACAGCCCAATCCATCCCTACCTGGACCTTGAAATCACTGGTCCTTGTTAGGTATGAGTTGTCAAAATGGAACCAATTTGAATCCGCGAGAAAAACATACGAACAATTTGTGGTATTGGCAAATAGTATTGGGTCAGTGCCATTTCTAGAACTCGCAAAATTCTGTAAATATGGTTCATAGTAAAAGAGTCCACTTGGAATAGAGCTCTGACAGCAACCAACTCCAGTGCATGAACCGTTGGTGCTACCCAATGAATATTGAGACGGCCGACAAGCCGAAACACATCCACTAACGTAATAACCATTACCATCCACAAAATATCCTTGGTTGGGACATCCAACAGCATAGAAGTTGTTGCTGACTGAAAGGACGAACGGCCGGCCCTCACCGTAAGCTATGTACGTAGAGGCGCTAGTGCCGGATATATAATCGCCACTAGAGTTGTAACAAGCACGTTTCGCTGTAACCAATATATGCAACTCGCCTCTTGGTGAAATGTCTGTTATTTCAAGGTCGACACCCGAAATGAAGAGCCTAGGTGGGTTATAGGATTCATTGCACACAAGGCTGAATTCTTCTCTGAAGCAGTTAGGCTCGAAGCCGAACGGGTATGGTACTGTAATGTTCCCGCATTTGTTTCTGCAACCCGGTAAAGAAATGAAGAAGAAAGTGTAGAGGAAGAAGAAAGTGTAGTAGGAAGTAAGGAGGAGCCATTGATGGTATGAAATGAAGTAGCTTGATTAGTGAATTTGTAATAAAAGAATAGGATCAAGTTTTACGCGGTTTGTTAGATATGGAATAAAATAAGAAATTTGTGTCAGTGTGGAAGTGGGTTGGAATGTTGGATCCGCCTTTTTTGACTGTGGTCTATGTGTACTGTGTATACATATTGCTGTTGGTTAGTTAATGAAGTATGACCCCGTCAAATTGACTTGTTTGAATTGAAATACGCTGAAATTCATCCTTTGTGAACATTGTTTTTGAAATTTCTAAAATTTCAAATCCAGCCGTTTAACTTTCTCTACACACGTATCTCGAAATAGTTAATTTTTTTGTGCAAGCATCTAAAAATAGCTTGATGGCTGGATTGATAAAACCAGAAATTTCAGAAACACTGTTCACGAATGAGAATTTCAGCAGATTCGTTTCCGACTTGTTTACGCTATTGCATAAAATCTTATTTGAAAAATTATCTTTAATAGATAATTAATGGATTTCTTGACACTTCTAATTATATTAATGAAGTATGACCCCGTCTCATGGTTTGTAAATTAATTAATAAATAAAATAAGTATGACCGCGCCTCAATTTTCAGATAACGATATTTACAGAGCAGTTTATACTCCGTGTAGCGCACAAGTCATATGGGATGCTATTTTGACTCTATTGCCCGTTTGCTGCATGAAGAACAAACAGCTCTGTCATATTTTTACCCAGTTTTCTTTCAGATAGTTCAACATATTCTTTTAGGCACTGACCTGTTCTATCTCATTTGCGCCATGTTTTTCTGCCTATGAAAAAAATAGTTTGTTTTTTTTTTTCCAAATAAATGTACCTTTACTTAATTAAAATGTTAGAATGCCCCTTTACTGCTGCCTATTTTTCAAAAAATAAAAATGGGCCTCTTATCCACTTTATTTGTAATATATAATGTAAATAGATCATCTACAATGGTGATTTCTTTTAAATTGCTAATATGATGTGTTAATTGCTGATAAAATTGTTGGGATGTACCACAGTTTTTAAATTAACAAATTTGCTTTAAAATCAACTCTAATTAAATAATCAACTCTAATTAAATTTCTGAGATGAAGTGATTTAGAAATTATGATTATCTTTAATTACTAAAGTCAGTGACATGGTCCAAATTAATTACTAAATATTTGCTGGAACGGAGATGCTCCTATTGTCTCCACTGGAAAAATATATATGAGTGAGGCTACGGTGCTATGCATAGCACGGATTGGGTCCGTGCTACGGCTCAAAATTTGACTTTTTAATTCTAACAGTCGATCCGAACCGTTCAACATCATTATAAAATGAATATGTACTTGCAAGCCAAATTTTACATTTTTTCGAATTTTTTACTATTTTTTTAGATAGGCTGTTTTTGGATGGTCCAGAATGTTCAAATCAAGTGATTTTCGAAAAAATAGTAAAAAGTTTCGAAAAAATGTAAAATTTGGTTTGTAAGTACATATTCATTTTAAATCATGTTAAACGGTTCGGATCGACCGTAGGATTTTGAAAAGTCAAATTTTGAGCCGTAGTACTGACCCAATTGGTGCTATGCATAGCACCGTAGCCTCACTCAATATATAAATGAGGAGAGATCAAGTTACAACAAAGTTACAACAACCATTTTTTTCATTTTCAAAATCCAAATCATCGATCCAAACCGTTCAACATGATCTCCACAATAAAATGTGCTTGCAGATCAAATTTTACATTTTTTTGAATTTTTTTACTATTTATTAAGTATTTTACAAAAAATAGTCACATTTAGACTATTGAATTTTGTACCCATCTTAATAAATAGTAAAAAAATTCAAAAAAATATAAAATTTAATCTGCATTTTATTTAGATAATCATGTTGAACGGTTTGGATCGACGATTTAGACTTTGAAAATGAAAAAAAAAATTGTTATAACTTTGTTGTAACTTAATCCCTCCTCTCTCTCTCTCTCTATATATATATATATATATATATATATATATATATATATTTTTTTTTTTTTTTTGTTTCTCTGACCAATTATTGGAGCAACCATGTGGCCAAGTAGCCAAGTACTTTAATAATGTTATTTGATGTGTAGCCTCTGACCTATGCTCCAGATAATTTTTAAAAGTGTTATTTTTTTTATTCATCCGAATCATTTGGTTTAATTGTAATTGAAAAATCACTTATAATAATAATAATAATAATAATAATAATAATAATAATAATAATAATAATAATAATAATAATAATAATAATAATAGCAATTTTCAGCAAGCGTCCGTGACAATGGTCATGGACTCGTGTAACTAGATAAATGTTAATCAAATATATCGAGTCGGATTCGGATGGAATCGAGATGGATTCAATTGAATTAGACTTTGGATTTTCGATCATATTCGGATTTCAAGTCATCTTGAATCAAGTGAGGCTTCAGTTTCAAGTTATCCAACTTCAATTATCTATTGATTTTTCTGGTTCGGTCAAAGTCGGGATATATAAAAGACAAAGTTATTTGAGTCGGAAATTTCAAATCATGATTTTTTTGGAATCTAGTTGTCATATCATCTTGAATTGTTTCATCTACTTTGGAGCCATTTCAAATTGTATGTCGTTCAAGTTTGGATCGAGTTTGATTGGAAGTTGTGTGACTTTTGAATCATTGAATCAAAATAAGTTCTAATTAAAATCGGAACAAACAAGTTTGAATCAGATAAACATTTATCACATCTGCTTATAACTAGTGTGGGAAAAATAGCACGGTGAAGCCAGCTCCATCACAGAACGGTACGGTTGTGCTACAGTATACGTGTTGATTACGTGTCGTGACTCGTGTGTCCCGTGCCGTAACTATATTTTGAAATTTTGACACGGCACGTTACGCGAAAAATTTAATCACAGTATGGCACATGATCACTCAAATCACGTGTTATTAAGACCTTAATTAGATCTTTAATCAAATGGTGAATCTTAAATTTAGATTATGATTAAATGGTTATGGCACGTTTAAACACGGCGTGACCATTTACATGCCGTGATCACTTCTTAATATTTTGATCACGATACGACATAACAGGTAAAAAAATTAACTTAAAAATGACACAATACGAGATTAAAATTATAACGTATTAATCACAGCACCGCACAACACGACACAGCACGATGACCATCTCAAGCTATTCCTGAATTGCATATGCGGTTCAATAATTCACACGAAATAAGAACGCTATTTTATTTTCAAGCACAAACAAAAAAAAAACTGAAACAAACGAATGAAGGCCCGTCTTGTTGAAAAAAAAAAAAGCATTAATTTGTTAAACAATTACGACTAGAGATCTAACCTAAATACACAAGGTAATATACAATTGACCATTGACCAGTCAATAAAGAATTCATATCCAGTGCAGTACTGTAATAGGGAATCTTTTACAATTACTTGATCTGGACCGTTCTTTTTAACTTGGTACGGATCTCAAAGCCCAATAATACTGCCTCCTCAGTCAGCCCCAATCCCAAAACGGCTGAGAATTAATCTCAAACCGTAAATAGCTAATTGTAAAAGGGAATCTTTTACGGTACCGTCGAGGATATGCATCCGTCAATAAAGACACTTTAATGCACCTGACTACGACCTCTGATTCAGCGGTCAAACCTCAATCTCTTTTACGTCCATCTTCCCAAAAAGGAACATTCTGTTTTCAACATCGCGCATTCCAAAGGATTTTTTTAAAAACAATAATTAAAATAATTAATGTCAAAGAACCAATATGATTACTGAGATTTTTAGAAAAACAGTAAAAACTGAATACGCAATTCGGTTTAAGGATTTTTTTTTTGCTTCACCGAATTGCCTATTCGGTTTATAGGATTTTCGTCGGGTTGTAGGAATAATACCACAGAAATTCATTTTATAGACTAACCAAATAGCCATTTTGGTGTGCTGTTTTTTTTTGGCTTAACCGAATAGGCATTTCGGTTTAGATTTTTTTTTTTTTTTTTTAGAGATTAAGAAGAGCAAAATAAATATAATACTGAAAATTTGAATTTTTTATTTAAATTATTTGACTTCTTTTGATATATAATTAGCATATTTATACTAAAATACGCTAAATTACTTGAAATTATGTTGAATTATCTATATTAAGTTAAATTACACTAAATTACATTACATTACGCTAAATTACATATGAATAGGGACGATATCTTCACTGAAAAATCGAAAAACGACGGCGAAACTTCAAACGGTCATAAAACGACGCTCGAGTATCCGATTTCAGCAAATGACCACTTTTCGGAAAGCTTGTGAAAATACGCATGCGTCTGTGCCCGTGATGTTGAATTTCAAAATTCAGAATCGCCAAAAAACAAATGGAAGAGCCTCAAAACTTGAGTTGAAGTTTCGGATTAAGATTTTCGTTTCTATTATTCAATCCAAGTAGCTCAGTAAATTAGTTACATAATGAACTTGTAGAATACCAGTTTTACTATTTTCAGAATTTTTTTTACTATTTTTTATGATTCATGAAAGATGGAACAGATCGGTCTATTTTAGCGTAATTTTCGGTATTTCAGCATAATTAGCGGAGTTATTGTAATTTAGCGTAATTTAGTGTAATTCAACATAATTTATTGTAATATAGTGTAATTCAACATAATTTTCAAATATTTAGTGTTTTTTTTATTTTTTTGCTAATTATAAATCAAAAGAAGTAATCTAACAAATAATTCAAATTTTCAGTATTAGATTTCTTTATTTTGCTCTTCTTGGTGTCAAAAAAAACCGAAATGACAATTCGGTTTAAGCTAAAAAACCCCTAAACTGAATTGCCATCTTGATTTAGGGGGATTTACATGAAAGGTTACACAGTTTGGGCGGGTTTTTGTGTGAAAATAGGGTAAACTGAATAGGCAATTCGGTGAAGCAAAAAAAAAACCCTTAAATCGAATGCCTATTCGGTTTTTGCTGTTTTTCTAAAAACCTCGGTAATCATGTTGGTTCTTTAACATTAATTATTTTAATTACTGTTTTAAAAAAATCCCATTCCAAACGACCAGTTGCAAATGACATAAAGTAGAATTCGTAACCTAATGTAAACGGAGCGGATTCGGAGCGGATAATGCTAATATCAAATCCGTATCCGTCTTTTAATTATTGGGTACGGATACAATATGGATAGTAAATATATCAAAATTTAAAACCATATCCTCCTTAAATGAATTCTGATACGGAACGGATAATTTACGGATATGGATTCGAACACGAATATAGAATTAAGTTATATGCACTTTAAGATATAATTAATAATTAATAAAATTTAAATATGAAAATAGAAAAAAAAACAAAAACAAAAAAAAAGAGTGATGGCTCTACAAAAAGCTCGCCAATTGGAAGCTGCCTAAGCTCGCTTTGGGTCTCTCATGGCGCCAGGCCCACATCTCACAGGCCTTGCAGACTCGAAAAGGTCTTATTTGAATACTCTTTTGTCACAGCCATGTTGGCATCCACCAGCAATGCAGAGGCGCATGAGAGAGACGAGATCATCGTTGATTTTGACACGTCTTGCTGATATTCCAAACTGATCATCTCCAACGCATCCAGTATGTTTTCGCTGTGGTGATCGGGGACACAAGGCGATTGATTGCCGAAACGCTTTGATTTGTTTCTTATGCAACAAGACTGGGCATAAAAGCTCCTCCTGCCATAATATCACGTCGCTTACTCTTCCTGTCATCTCACTGCACAATGCACGAGAGAGTAGAGATTCCGAAGTGGTAATGGCGCCGATCGGAACTCGGCGAGGTACGGCGCGTGCTCAATGTCAACCTTTTGGTGTGCGACCCGTTCACCGGAACATTGATCTCCCACCATTCCCTTCGGTGATCAATCTGGCCTCTGGTATGCCGCATCATCATCTTCCACCTCAGGCGATGCCAGATCGACCATATCAGGGACAAATTCGTCTTCCGTTGCCGAACAACCAACAGTCTAGGGTCCACATGACTCAGACCCCCCAGATAGGCCTGTCCAAATGTGGTGATAGGAACCTCCTCCACCGGGACCTGGAATCCAACCTCAGGCCGCAAACCCTACTCCGGCAATGATACCTCGACAGATCAACCCTCCCGTGCTTATGTTTCACACAACACCTGAGTCTGAATCGATACACAGAGAACTCCAACATAGCTTCCTATTAGATGACATCGCTACGTGGGGGCCAGAAAAGGTTGAACGGGTTCTTCTATTCTCTTACCCTCGTATGGCGCGTATCGGTGTACGATGAATTCATCTATGTCATCCAAACGCCCTCCAAAGACTGGTTAAATGTGGCTACTCAAAAAAAATGGCTCCGCATAAAGGATGTGCAATTTCTGATTGTCAAATGGGATGTCAGCTTCAACTCAAGTAGGCGTTTACCTTCCATTTGGGTACGTTTGCATGGGTTTCCTTTTGACCTCTGGACCTGGGAGGAATTTACACGTCTCTTTGGACCTTTTAGGGCTGTGATACTAGAACTTGACCTAGGTACCAGATTTCGGTACGATTATAGATTTGCCAGCATCCGATTAGGGATTAGGGACATCTCGGCCTCCCATCTCAACATAACCTAACCCACTAGGCTCAGTATGGTTTTGTCTCCACTTTTGATTTAGATATTGACATTGAAACTCCCAATACTGAGAGTGTTACGGCCTGAAGAGGTAGACTTAACAGGCGTCCTTATCCAAATGGTACCATGTTTGGTGTTGCCCCTCCGCAAGCTCCACCTGCTCCTCCCCCAGGCCCTGTACCAGATAACCCTGCCCCTGTTATCCCCAATGCCATCCCCCATCCCATGGATAAAGATATGATACAGTCAGATCCTCCTCATATACCATCCCTTGTTCATCCTTTTGTTTCAATCACATTGGCAGCCTCAACCCTACCTGCCCAGAAAGCTCTATATTCCACTCAGCCTATTCAATCTCTAAATCTGATATCTCCTATTATTCCAAGGAGAAGGGGAGGCATTGTAATTGTTGAAGGCCAAACAGAGCAGCAACCCATATTGGGGGCGTCCCCCTTTAACAAGGGTCAAAAACCTCTTTCGAGATGTAAGACAGATCAACCAGCAGTTACTGATTATGATTATGATTATGAATATTCAGATGAGGATTCATTTCAGAATGCCCTCAATGCTATCCATAATTTAGACAGGGCTGAAGGATCCACTTCTTGTTTTACACCATCTCAACCTCAACCTCCTCCCCCACCTTCCCAGCCTCCCCCAGGATCAACTGCTGCAGAGCATCTTTATCTCCAACATGTATTACATGATATAGGTGCCTGGGACATTCCACTTCTCTTTATCTCAAACCAACAGCAGCTAATGCCTAATCTCTCCCACCAAGATCTTGTCTCTCACCCAAAATCCCCTATTCGGCAGGACACAGTAGACCCTCATACCAAGTTCTCAGAAACAGAACCTCCTATCCAGCCAAAGAGTGACTCTGATAGTCTCCTCATTGCAGACCTAATGGATGACTTGCAGGATGACCTGCCCCTCTCTCTTAGAGCCAAGAGGCTACAAGCTCAAAAACTTAGTTCTCATGCCAAAAAACAACTCAAGCAGACCAAACCTAAATCTACTAAGAAAGTTAGGTTCATTAAAATGTCCCCTCATCGAAGACCTCCTAGCTCATCCCCCAATAAACCTTCTAAATAAGATTCTACAACACAACCTAGGGCATCTCATCAGCCTATGTCTCCCACAAAAAAACTTGTTCTTCTTCTGCAATACCCTCTACCAACACACTGAAGTCATTGACATCTCAGAAACTTCCACTGAATACTCTCAAGTTGATACCCCTGAGATTACTCAAGAATGGAGATACAATCCTTTTGTCCCTAGGAGAAGCTTTAGAGTACAAATGCAGCAAACTCAAACTCCTATTTTGAAGAAAGCTTAGAAAAGGAAATCCTCTGGGACATCCAAACCAGCAGGTAATATGTTAATTCAAAACTTCCCTTATCATAGATTTACTTCAGCTCAAGTGGAACATTTGTTCAATGTATATAACATCACTTTAGGTAAAGATGCCCATGATAGAGAAGTGATTATTTCAGCTTTACAAATTATGGATAGAGCTCAATTTGAGCAACTTCTTAAGTCTTTGCATTTATATAACACCACCACCTTCACTAAGCACTTTATACATAGAGAACAGGTACTGCCACCTCCTATACATGAGAGTGACATAGGATTTCTCAATCAGGATGATACCCTTCTTTGTCCATGAATATACTCAACTGGAATATTAAAGGGATGAATTCGCCTAGGAAAAGATTAGCTTTAAGTGAATACGTTCATCAACACAACATAGATTTGATAGCTATCCAAGAAACCAAAAAAGAAGATTTTAGTAATAGAATACTTAGAGCTTTATCACATAATCTAGATTTGTGGCTTCATGTTCCTTCTCAAGGATCTTCTGGTGGAATTCTTTTTGGGTGAGACAGTAACAAAATAGATATCCTTTCACATAGTATGCATCAATTTTGTTTAGATATCCATTTTGTGTATAAAGTTGATCAAACAGAGTGGCAATATACTATAGTTTATGGCCCTACTAAAAGAAGATTGAAAAAGGAACTGTGGGCAGAACTAGATCACATCAGGTCAGGGCATACCAAATTTTGGATCATTAGTGGTGATTTTAATGTGATTAGATCTCAGCAAGAGAAATCAGGTATTAATTTTGACATCCAAACCAGTAGAATGTTTAATCAATTTATTAATAGGCATTTTCTCCTTGAACAAAAATTACATACTAGGAAATACACATGGTCCAATGGGACTAATTTTGCATTATTAGATAGATTTCTTACTACAGTTGATTGAGACCAAAAATACCCCCACAGCCATGTTCAGGACCTCTCTAAAAATGGTTCTGACCATTGCCCATTACTATTGCAAGTAGCAGGGGCAACTACAAAAACCAATAACCATCAATTTTGCTTAGATCCATTGTGGTTAGAACAAAAAGATTTCTGTGATATGATCATTAAGTGGTGGCATGAATATCCATTGACAGAAGATAATATTGCTTATAGTTGGAATCTTAAATTAGGTTTCATACGTAGGAAAATCAAAGGTTGGACAAAAAAAATTTATGGGAAAAAGAAGAAAGAAAAAACTGATATACTTACTAGACTTCATGAACTTGATATTCTTCAGGAAGTTAGACAGCTAACACCTCCTGAAATATTAGAATGGAATACCCTTAAGCATAACATGGAAGATTTGTATCTAGAGGAAGAAATTTACTGGAAACATAGATCAAAGCAGAAGTGGTTAGAGGAAGGAGACCATAACTCCAAATATTTTCATGTAGTTACTAACCATAGGAAAAAGAAAAACCTAATCCATTCTTTAATAATCAATGATCATACTACCCCACTCCCTAGCAGAAATTAAAACTCATGTCCAAGACTATTATAAAGATATTTTAGGATCAGAAGGCATCAAATATGCCTCTTTACATGCAGATTTTTGGGAGCCATCTGATAAAGTAACAGAAACATATAATAATCTTTTAGAAGCTCCCTTTACACTAGATGAAATTCAGAAAGCCTTGTTTGACTGTAAACCCAATGGGGCTCATGGCCCTGATGGATTCTCCTTTAAATTCTTTCAATATTATTGGGATCTTATACAACATGACTTGCTCTTATTGTGTACCAGCTTTCGTAATCATACACTTCAACTTGATAAACTGAACAAATCCATCATATGTCTGATACCAAAAGTCAAGGATGCTGCAACCATTAATAAGTACAGACCCATCAGCCTGGTTAATTCTAGTTTCAAATTGATATAAAAAATACTCACATTTAGGTTAGGACTCCTTATGGATAGATTAATAGATGATAGTCAAGCTGCATTTCTACCTAACATATACATTTTGGATAATATTGTAGTTAGTCATGAATTGATACATTATAGTAAACAGAATAACCAACAAGGGGTTGTAGTTAAAGTTGACTTTGAAAAGGCTGATGATAAAATTCATTGGTTTTACATCTTAGAAGTCATGCATAGTAGAGGATTTGGCTCCACTTGGATAGAATGGATTACTAAATGGCTACTTAGTTCTCAACCTTGCATCAATGTAAATGGAGAGCTTACTCCCTACTTTTATTGTAAGAGAGGTGTGAGACAAGGGGACCCCCTCTCTCCTTTCTTATTTATATTAGCTGCTGATGTTTTAAGTAGAATTTTTCATAAGGGTAAACAAGCAAATGTGCTTAGAGGATTAGGGCCCACCTGTTTTAATAACACATCCATCACCAATTGTCACTATGCGGATGACACCATTTTATTTTTGGAAGCTCATTCAGATATAGTTGAATCTGCTTGGTGGGCTATGCAAGCCTTTGAGGCAGTTTCTAGTATAAGGATTAATCTAGATCAAACTGAAATGTATGCTTTAAATACAAGTCAACTACAACCTTTAGCTAATACATTTAGATGTAAAACTGCTTCTTTCCCCATCAACTATCTAGGGTTGCCTCTTAATGATAAAAAACTCACAGTAGCAGATTGGAGATTTTTGGTTGATAAAATCAACAAGAAACTCCAAAATTGGAAAGGACAGTTACTGTCTCTTGGAGGTAGACATACTCTTATCAATTCAGTATTATCTGCTATACCCCTATATGCCTTATCTTTCTATAAAATACCATCCACTATTATACTTGAGATATATAAACTTAGATGTCGATTTCTTTGGCAAGGGGGTGTTAGATCAAGGAAAAAAATATGCTTTAGTCCAATGGCATGTCTTATGTCTATCCAAACATTATGGAGGTTTAGGGATTCTTGACCTTAGAGATATGAATATAACCTTAAATGGTGGTGGAAATATAAAAATCCAACTTACTATAGTACTCGGAAACAATTGATTACACATGTATACTCCTCACAGAGAGATACTGTTTATTTTTCACCTTTTTGGAAAGCTATTATGAAACTTAATCACTTAGGTAATTGTAGTGTACAATATACACCAAGTAGAGCATCACATGTTAGATTTTGGGAAGACATATGGTTTGAAAATTGTTCTTTAGCTTCTCGATACCCTCAAGTTTATAGTTCTTGTACTAAAAAAGATATCCTCTTTTCTGAAGTAATTAACACCCAAGGGCAGGGAGTGATATTTAGGGACCCATTAACAGGAATTTTCAGGTCTGAATGGAATGAACTATTGTATACTGATCAGAGTCAAAATAATGATGATTTACGTAGGATTTTGCCTTAGATTTTACATATTTTCTCACACTTATGTTTGATTTACTAGAGAAAAAGACTACTGTCACCCTTCTTTATGTTTTATTGCAGAAAACAGGTTTTGAGACTATTTTACATCAAATGAAGCTAGAATCGGGTTAATCGGATCAGCAACGCTTATCGACGAAGTCTCTGTTACGGTCCGTATTGCCTAATACGGACCTAGCCTAGCACAGACCAGGAGATAGTGTGAGAAGCACTAGAACCCTCAGCGACAAGGTCCGTAACCGAAGGCGCCTCTTGGGGAATAACTGCCGACAGCTGTATCCAGATCAGTTTCTTAGCCCCTACTCAATCTCCAGACGTCCCTCCACTCCTATATAAGGCCCCTGGGCAGAAGAATAACTTATCTTTGTAATTAGGGTTAGATTTGATTAAAGAGAGAAGAGAGGAGTGCTTGTAACAATGCCGTTTCGCGGCTAAGTTCCTTTTCTTAGGGCTAGACAGTAAACCTTGTTACTCTTGATGTTTTGATATATATATTTCTGTTGATTATGATTTCTTCTTGTTGAATCTAAATACTTTTGTGATTTACTATCTCTTCATCTAACTTCAATGATCTAGTTTAGTCCATTAGGGTAGTGACAGTGCTTTAATGGTAAGAGAAACTATTTGTATGAATTAGCCTCGTTGAGATCTATTAGGTTTATGTGAAGAAAACCTTAGCGGGGAAACCATAAACCAGACCAACAAAACGCGAACCAAATTCCATCACTTGCGTAAGGAAAATCGCAGTGATCTGTGTAGTAATTTGGGGTATTTAAGAGATCAGTCATTTGCATAAGGAAACTCGCAGTGTCCTATGTAGAATCTCGATGAAAGATCTGTCATTCTTGCGTAACATAAATCGCAGTGACCTATGTAGTGTCTTTCATAAAACAACAACAGAAATCAGACGCAACATGAATATATTATCAAGGCGGATTGAATGGCAATGGTGTGCTGAAACCCTAGGAATTCTCATCTCTATCTTTATTTTAATTACTTTTAATTGCTTCCTAATTTACATTAATCACAACAACATCTCTCAATTTTTAGATTTTGTCTAGCCTTTCGAAAGATTGTGATTCGATCGCTCAAAGCTCTGAACCAATATTCCCTGTGGATCGACCTCGAATATACTACTCGATAGGATTGTGCGCTTGTAGTCCGAACCGATAGTATTTCCGAGTTTATAAATATTAAAAGAAACATTGCTCTCTTTTGAGTGATCATATACACTTAGCAAGATCTCTTTCACTCATGCTTTGATAAGTTGGCTTGGAGGTGGGACACAACAGGGGATTTTTCTGTAAGGTCTATTTACCAAACCCTCAATTACAGAGGAGTTTTACCCTTACATCCCATGCTATGTTGGTCCATACCAATACCACCTAAACTCATAATTTTCATGTGGCTGGCAGGGACCAGTTCATTGTGTATTTCGTAATTCTGATGAATCAGTTAACCACTTATTTCTTAAATGCAAGTTAGCTCAGCAAATATGGTTTTGGCTAGGGCTAAACCAACAATACTATCAACATTGGACTTCCATGAAAGATGTTTCAATTTTGCTTTGTCACTTTCTTTTACTCAGAGACAAGCTTTCCTCTTGGTATTCAGTGCCACATGCTGGACCATATGGAAGCATCGGAATGAAATTAGTTTTCAACAAAAATCGATTAAATCAGCACGTTCATTGATATATCTCATTATTTCTTTGGTTCTCTATTGGACTGGCAACCGGAAACTGAAGAAGAAAATCCAAGAAGAAACTCAGAGGTGGTTGCCCAGGGAAGAGATCATGGATGCTATACCTCTTCGAGTCATATGGCCTGGCGAAGATAACAGTGTCTCTTACAGACATGAAGAGGAGACCGACTCTTCTCAGTGATACTTAGTATTTTACCGTGCTATTACTGGTCTAGAGTTTATATACTATGATGACATTTTGCTGTATGTTTTGGATAGCGGTGTGTAGTTGGCTTAGTTAGCTATATGTCTATCTCATGATCAACAGTGATTTAGAAGGGGTTAACTTTATATAGGACTCTTTCCATTTTGTAACTGAACTATGTTTTGTTTTATGAATGAAACTGGGCCTAGGCCTCTTTAACCAAAAAAATATGAAAATAAATGAATAATTGTAAGTTGATGGAGATATTGATGTTGGAAAGATGGGAGAAATAAGATATTCATTCCATTGATATAATAAATAAACAAAATAAAGAACTAGTAACAAAAGATAGTATGGTGTAGTGGTTTGTAGTTTGATTGCTTAGACTCTCACCTCACATGACATGCTTTCAAATTCCCTTAAAGGCAAAATAATTTCTTTTAATTAGCGGGTCCGAAAAAATTATTGAGTTTCGGATGATCCGGATATCCGCTCCATTTAGGTAATACTATCCGTATCTGTATCCAAATCCGAATCTTTTGTGGGTAATTGATAATTATTCCCATCCATATCCGGGATATCCGTATCCATTTAAATCCGGATTCGGATTATATGTGGATTCGGAGCGGATATCCGCCTGGATATCCATACACTAGTGGAAAAACACAAATCAGGATCGGTTATATTCGCACATCAGGATCGGACCTACAGCCGATCCTGTTCCAGCCGATACAAGTAGTCAATCTAAACTGTATCGGTTAAACAACCGATACTAAAAGTTTGAATCAGGATCGGTTCTTTTAATAACCGATACAGATACTAACATCTGGATCGGCTGTTTACAAATAACCGATCCTAATGTACACTAATCTGGATCGGTTGTTTACAATAGCCGTTACTAATTATACTATCAAGATCGGACTTATAATTTTAGCCGACCCTGATTCATTCCTATCAAGATCGGATTTTTATAAATGTCCGACCCTGATTCTTTTTTTTCTTTTTTTTTGCGGAACCAACATTTTGTGAATCCAGATGTAATGCACTTTTGATATTTATGTATTGATATCTATATAGTCTATTTAAATCCAAAATATTTAATATTATATATCAGAATAAAATAAAGGTCAGGATGACCCATTTCATTTACCAGTAAAGTAATACATGACTAATTCTTACTAATGACACAAGCCAAGTAAAATACTATTTCTTAAACCAACTAAAAACCCAGTCTATACTACTAACTGAACTCTGAGACTTCAATGTGACTTCATTTTTCAATCTGCCTCCAGCACAAAAACAAGCACCACAAGTTTTAACTCCACAAGCACCACAAGTTGAAGGCAAAGTATCAACCTGCAAAAACAAAAGGGAATAAATTTAGATAAAAGCATATAGTTCAAAACTTGTATGCATCCATTGACTTTATAAAATCACAACAGAAGAGAAGTTAGAGAGCAACCTATCAAAGATAGTTGTTATAATATGGGTCTTTGTTCTCCTTGTATTGGCATCAAGTTGCTGCAATTATCCATGTAATACTCTACATCAAGTTGTTCCTTGCCAAAAATTACAAGTCATATACAATGGTTGGACCGATTTACAAGACAGCAGGGTTTGCATTTGTAAGTTTAATGTTAATTATATTTATTCATATGCTAGAAACTTACGAGTAGTATGCAAGACATCACAATTTTCATCCATTTTCATCACAATTTCATCACAATAACTTATGAGTAGTATGCAAGACATCAGACTTAACTCTTCTAATTTGTATTTAAAAATAAAGAAAAGGAAATAAAGAGAAAAACCTTGTCTATCCAAGGATAGAAATCCTCCTGGAGATACCATCAAAGATGTTGCCTAAGATACCAGGTCCTAGTTCCACTGAAAGAGGTTATAGCTGACAAAGAACAACAAACGAAAAAGAATTATCATTATAAATATCGACAATAAAGTAACGAAATTCATAGCATCACAGCATAAATATGTACCTTGTGAGTTCTCAAAATTGGCTCATTAACCATCAAACCAGCAGTTTCTTCATACACTGAAATAAAATAAAGGATGTAATAATTGAAAGTTTCAACAATACTTGGTTACTTATTACTTCAAAAGTTTTCAAACCACCAATTCCATCTACAAACACCACTGGCATTTCTAGCTTATATGTTAATGCTATATCACATAGTAGTTTTTTTTTTTTTTTTAAATCAGCATGGATGAGTTTTTTTTATAAATAAGCCTATATGTTAATGCTATA
Source organism: Carex parvula (assembly GCA_025461045.1). Lineage (NCBI taxonomy): Eukaryota > Viridiplantae > Streptophyta > Magnoliopsida > Poales > Cyperaceae > Carex > Carex parvula. The sequence goes on from JAJGRW010000152.1 coordinate 391,685, forward strand.
TCTTATCAGCAATAGTTGACACCAGTACATAGGCATTTCTAGCTTATGAAATTGGTTTGAGGATAGAGAATGCTTTTCCTACACTAATCATATAAAGTACAGATTGCAACTTGCTTGCAATGGTTTCAATGAAAACAGTGACAACTAATTGGTTCAAGAGGAGGCATTTGAACCCTCCTCTTGGTTCAAATAACCCTAACTAGACATTTAAAATGTCAGTAAATTACATGCTATGCATTACCATGCATCATCTTTAACAAGTTCAGGAACTGGCTTGTCTCCTACGGTGGCATGGGTGACATCAGGGTACTGGGTGGAGGAGTGGTTGCCCCAGATGATGACATTCTTCACATCAGATACCTGGACGTTGAGTCTCTCGGAGATCTGGCCAAGGGCCCTGTTGTGGTCCAGCCTTGCCAGACAGGTGATGTTCTTCTCTGGGATGGATGGGGCAAACTCCTTCATGATCAGGGCATTGGTGTTTGCTGGGTTAGCCACAACCAAGACCTATTCAAAGGAAAAAATAAGGTTACTTAATCACAATTGTAAGCAAGCAACAAAGATATTTATCCATGTAGACACTAGACAGTATTAAACAAAATGTTTGCAATGATCTAACTTCAAAATCTTCAACATAAAGAGTATTACAGAGACTATGAACGAGAACAAAGTTCATCTTTGCCATTTGCGATTTGAATTTTTGTATTTTGAACTTTAAAACCAAAGTGAATGGAAGCATGAGCCATTTTTCTGAGAGTTCTTTTCAGAATAATGAATCTTAAAAAATCAAACTAAATAACATAAGATTGTGCAAAAATTTAAATAGTAAGTCACTATAACAATTTTCTCAAAATAGTTGCATTATGAATAAATTTTCAAAAGGCCTAATACCTTGCAGTTTGGAGAAGCATACTTCTCAAGTGCAGAGGCTTGGGCCTTGTAAATGGAAACATTCTTTGACATGACATCCTTCCTTCCTGGGGAATCCACCAACCATCACGGCAACGCTCACACCAGTGCATGCCTCCACTACATCAGTAGTGGCAACAACTCCTGCACCATCATTTTATATTGCTTAACAAAAGATAATAAAAAAATTGACAGACTTCATGCAAAGTATGAAATCAATCATTTGCTAATTTTTAAACATATATAGCATAAAAAAAATATTATATCCTTGAATTTTGAGTTTGATATCATTTTTCTGCTAAATCATTGTCAAAGGAATGTGAAAACTACAAGTCACAAGATATAGTACCCTTAAGAAGGGGGAAGGCTGCATCAACCAGCTCCATTTTTACACCATTGAGTGCTTCAACAGCTGGAGGGATATCGAGCATGTGCAAGATGACGGGCTGGTCAGCACCCAGTATGATTCCCCTGGCAACCATTGGTACTAGCGCATAGCCAATTTGGCCTACACAGAAATGAGTTGAGAAGTATAATACATATCAGTTTCATAGCATGACAATTTCACTGAGAAAAGATGGCATTGCATTAATGACATCAAGGTTTTCCAATCAGTAGTAATCATTGAGAAAAGAGTCTGACGGGATCCATGTTGATACTTCACCTGGTCAACTGACAGAATCCATGTTGCTTAGTACTTAATCCTTAATAAATATATCTACAAACACCACTGGCACCACTGGCACCGACACCTGTCACAAAATTACCCCAACCCAGAACTCAATTGATAACAAAATCAAACATAAATAGATATAATTTTAGAAAACCCAGAACTCAAGCCACGTCTCGTTCTCGGAAATGCAAGCGCCTTTCCACTATCCTATTTTCAGATGAAGCAACGGAGCTAATGAAGGTTGGCAACAGATCAACAAACCTAGGGTTAGCGAGAGAGGGCGGCTGACTTCGGAAGGGAGCGTCGGTAGTGGCCGGCCGGCTTTGGAAGAGGTTGCAGGAGTAGAAACACTACGAAAGCCTAGGGCGTGAGTGGACTAGGTGCCGATTCCTCCATCCACACCTCTGGCCAAAGGAAGAAGAGGGGAAGATCTCCGATTATCAGTAAATCCTTGATCGGAAGAGAGAAGAGGGGAAGATCTCTCTCCAACGAGAGGAGATGATCTCAAATCGAAAGAGGAAAAAAAGGAAAAATTTCATCGAAAAATTAGAAGAGAGAAGTGGGAAAAAATTTTAGAATTGTGCGCGAAATGGTGAGAGGGACTTGGCCGTGAAATTATGATACTAGTCGTATCAGGATCGGTTATATAAATAACCGTTATTAATATAACCATGTCAAGAACGGTTGTTTATAAACAACCGTTTCTGATATGTCTGGACAATCAGGATCGGTTGTTTATAAACAACCGATTCTGATAAGTCACTATCAGGAACGGTTAATTATAAACGACCGTTCCTGATATGTTATGGACTATCAAGAACCGTTGTTTATAAACAGCCGATTCTGATACCTACTATCAAGAACGGTTTTTAAATTTGCCCGATCCAGATATATATCAGTATCGCTTTTATACTATGTCCGATTCTGATGTGCTGATACTAAATGTACATTTTCCACTAGTGATATCCGTTTACACCTATATCTTATGCATTAACTCAAATTTTAAGTTAAAATCCGGACGTGGAAATAATTAATTTATGTCTTTTTTAATTCCAAGTCTTCAACAAACAGTTTTTTTTGTTTTGTTTTGTCAAATCGCCAAAAAGTTAGTTGATGACCAGATTAAAACGGTCAGATATTGCACTGGATCTGATTTCCCTTTTCTTTTTTACTTTCCCTCAACCTCAAAGACCTCAACTTACTAGTGATAACAAGGCTTGTCAATAAGTTTTTGGGCCCGTTCCAGTTTGATCCGCCATTGCTGACATCACCAAGCTATTGAGATCGTTCAAGGCCGTTTCCAATCGATTGAAAATAATTTGTGCATCACTACCAAGCTTATCAAAAAAAATAAAATAAAAAAATTGCGCAATAAATGCGGAGGCGGATGGCGGAGGAAGCACCCCGATTTTAGAGTTCGGTCTTTTCAGAAAAAAAAAAAGGAAAAATTATCATCTATTTTGGAGAAAAGAGCTGTGGGAGTTATGTTTTTTCTGAGAAGGGTATTTTAGTCAATAATTAAATTTTTTTTTTTAACAAGACTAATACAGTATTTGTGACAAAATTAAAGATTAACTAAGTTTAGAGTGGTATTTTTATGATTTCTAATTTCGGAGTGGCATTTTTCAAATAATCAAGTTTTGGAGTGGCAAATAATCAATTTTTTCTTTTATTTACGGTCATGTTAGATGACCGTAAATGAATATAATAATAGAGGTTGTATGATTTGAAATATACAAATTAATGTGGCATGATGCTCCCTTTAATCAAGGAAAGCAATAAAATAGAAATCTAAGATAGAAATCTAAGATGATAAAGAAATAATTAATTACTAGTAATTACCTGGCAAGTTCGCTATATGATACTCTAATATAAAGTCATTTGACCACCGCTTATAAGTACAAAAAGAAATATTTTATTGTAATTAAATACTGTGCCAATGAAAGAAAAAGAACTGGAAGCTTCAGTAGCTCCTTCAGTCGTTAATCAAGAAATTAATCTTTTTTTTGAAAAAAGAAAAAAAAGAAAAAACTCAAGCACCATCAGAGGAGACAAAAAGAGCCTAAATTGAATTAATATTAATCTTCTCCGATTAATCATCGCCGATAAATCTTTGCCGATAATAGGGATTTGATGATGAATCTTTGTCGATAATCATTTGAATGGATTCGACAGCACCAATGAACCGGTCCATATAGACATGTAAATCATCTATTTCATCATACATCTTCGCTTCCTCAATGAATTCTCGCATAGCAGGACTGTAAAAGAGATCAAATTTACCACTTTCCAATCCACGCTGGGTGAAATTGGAAAGGAATATGCAAAAGAGCGGCCTTGCTTTTCATTTATTGCTTCTGATTGCATCAATTCACTCAGCTCCTCCAGCTCCTCCTTCAAATACAGCAGATCCCACCTCAGCTCCTCCAGCTCCCCCAATGTATTCAGACTATGGACAAGCTCATCCCGAACACTTTTCAGATCCTCCTTATCAGCAACACCTGTTGCTTGTTTGATCCCCTCAGCAATAAGCAATTTGACCTCTCCAGTAACAATGTGGCGTGCACTCCAAGTATCACGAAAAGATTCTGACGTGCAGCGTACAGTAACAGTGGCATGGGCCACAAACAGTTCTCCATCAAAGCTGTTTCTGCTCAGAGTCATCAAAATAGTGATAAGTTGAACACAAGTACATAACTACACATACACATAATTTTTTTGGAAGATACTGTGATTTGATATACCTGTATGTGTATGAGACTTTGAGAACATCTATTTCACCTTCCTTTTTGGTAGGAGGGAGAAGAATGTGAACTAACACCGTGCACACATCTTGCCTGTAGAGAGTGCCAAATGTTATAGTTACAGAACCAGCAGCATTGTCTACGGAGTGGAGAATGGAGATATCTTCCGGCAGATGCCCGTTTTACTGTTGACTCTTTTTCTATTTGAGTGACAGTCACCGTCAGGTCCCAAACAATCACCCTTTGAACCTCATCTAAGCAATGGTCAATGGTTAACTTCAAGTTGTCCATGGAAACCTGCGCATAGGTTCCTCCCTGCCAGCTATTATTGGCGATAGCGATGAGCACCTATTAAGTACTTGAAAAAGTTAATAAGAACGCAGCACAGGTAAATTTGTTCTTGAAATGGTCAAAAAGTAAGAGGTTATTTTGAAATTTTAACTGTACCTCTGGATTGTGATCTTCACCAAAACCTAATGTGACCACGTGAACGTTGCCTACTGGAAGATCAGCAGCATCACCGCCTTAATTCTGCTCACCCTCCGACATAAGAATGATAACACGTACCAACACTTCCATTGCTAAATGAACGATCCTTGAGAACATTCAGCGCCGTCTCAAGGCCATCAGTGATGTTCGTTCCAGGCTGAGGCTTCAAATCATCGATCAGACTTTCGAGTTTTGTTTGAAAACTTTCAGTTATCTGGCTCAATGGGCATAGCCTCCTTCCTTTACTAGAATATTCAACAATCGACAAACGGTCGCGAGGGCTGAGATTCTTAATCAAAAGTTGTATAGCTATTTTCATTTTTTCTAACTTATCTCCTTCCATACTACTGCTAACATCTAAGACCGCCACAAGGTCCAACCCAAACTTACTATTTTCTACTCCGGACAGCTCCAATAACACCTTGTGGATGTTTGTTTCAAGTGGCGCCATTTTGTTGTTTGTGATTACCAGCTGTACATTTTCAGGCATGATGGGTTTCGGCACTGCAGTAATAGCCATAAGCAAATTAAGCAAAACTAATTCAATGTGGTATGAATTTCAGTTATGGTAAAATTCTGAAAATCGGATTCATAATCCGAATCGGTCACTTGACTTTTGAATCAGAATTGGATAAATTAGCTGAAATCGGCAGAATTGGATTGGAAACTCGAATTTTTTTAGCAAAATCTTATTTTGTACTAAAAAAATAGAAAAAATTGATAAAAAATAAATTTGTCAAAAAAATTATGTTAACATAAAATATTACACTCAAATAATACACTAATATAAGATAATACAAGAATTATAACCATAACATATTTTTTTTTTTACTGTCAAAAGCTCTGACAACCTAGCTAGATCATCTTATTATTCTCCGTATTAAAATATAAAAGAGGATATTGTTGTACTGATTCAAATAATAAAACCATTAATATAATAACAATCAAATTTGTGCTAAAATTACTTAAAGAAATAAAACTTATAATGTAAAATAAATAATAATAATAAACTAACTAATATTTACAAGTGAAATACTTCTTTTTTTTATTTCTACTTTTATATTTTCATAACAATCAAATTTTTAGGTTAACCCCATACTCCCATTCTTTACTTTTCAGTCAAATAAAAAAAAACAAACAAACCAGTCGAGTGTCAACAGCTGTACACAATACACCCTTGTCTCTATTCAGTAAAACATTACAAATTTAAAACAATCCGTTTCGGATCACTTATCTATATAATAGTTGGTAAGAACATGGTCTACCGTAAAACAATTATATTCTCAAATATAATAATACACATGACCTCACGTACACCCAGTCTATCTAACATTTTATAATCCTTTAAAGCTTCTTCTCTTCTCCGAGTCGCATCTATTTTCTCCAATTGTCTTTGACATCCATGGAAAAATACAAATTGGTTGGATTTAACTATCAAAACAGTTTAATTTGGCTCTAAACACAAGATAAATAGAGGAAATTTGGCCGATTGTTTCAATTTATCATCGATTTTATCATTTTTCTGCACATAACTAGCACAACCGAGTCAACTCGGGAAAAATCAGCCGATTTTCCAAATTATGATAATTACGCTATATAATCTTCAAAAAAAAGATGGCTAATTGGGATCAATATTGGTTAAAATAAATGATTTGTAAACCAAACATCACTGTTTGAACGATGAGACAACTGGGACCGAACCTAATGAATCTGGATCATTGTTATATTGCATGTTATCTTCCATATCCTGCGACTTCTTGGCTTCCTCAAGGAATTCTTGCATAGCGGGAGTGGAAAAGAGCTGAAACTTTTTTTTTTTAAAACTTGGAAGCGGCTTCCAAGGGATTTTATATAAAGAACAAATTACAACCAAAATACAAAGAAAGGAAAAAAAAACAACATCACAGCCCCTGTCTCCCAGCCTCCGTCCCCTCATAGGAGCAGTAGCATACACACGTATGTGAAATAAGAACGCCCACCCACAGCAGCAAGTAGAAAAAGAAAACGAAAAGAGAAAGCCTAGAAAAAGAAACAAAAACTTCAGCCCGTGAACACCCGTAGCTCCCAACTCACAGCTCTGAAGTCCTCAGCTCTAGCAATGTTTAAGCCATAGATTAATTTCGTGCACACAACGATCAGCCACGGCCTCCGCCCTCAGCGCCGTATCTCCAAAAACCACTCTGTTTCTTTGCTTCCAGATATGCCAGATTGTGCACATAAAACATGCTGCCCATGTTTTCCTTGACATACCTGTGGTTGACTATGTTGTTTTCCAAGACCTATGCCAAGTTTGGATTATAGATTGTCCCCGAGTGATCATCTTGAATCCTAATCTGGAGGAGACCTTATACCAGACACGGTTTGCATATGGGCAGTAGAATAGCAAGTGAAGTGTCGTTTCTCTCGGGCAGTGGGAGCATAACACACATCGGAGATCGAGAAGCATCATCCCTCTTCTGTTTAAAACATCTCTTGTTAGGATTTTATCCTGGTGCACTAAATAAGCAAAGATTCGCACGGTTGGCGGCACCGGGCATTTCCAAGTAAACAACAGCTCCCCCTTGGATTTGCCCGCACTTGTAAGAGCCCTATAGACCGACTTTGAGCTATAGAGCCCCGACGGCTCGAGTGCCCAAACTATCTTGTCCCTTTCAGAATTGAATTGAGCTTCCCTATGAATGACCAGATCCGGATCCAGGTTGTGAATCAGTGGCCATGCATCTCGTAGACTTATGAAAGGCTTGCGCATACCAAATCCACTACCGACTCTGCCCGGTTTATTATTCCAAGAGTCAAACCAAAACGCTATCGAACGACCATCTCCTATGTTCCATGTCGTACACATGTTAAAAATCCCTTTGATGCTTTGTAACTGGTTCCAAAAAAATGAGCCGTTGATCACCCAGATGTGTGGCCCATTTTGAGTTCTATTTCTGAAAAGAGCTGAAACTTACTGATATTATTTCCTCTTGCCGTTTGACGCTGTGTGGCAAGGGAAATCAGTAAGGAATATGCAAAAGGAAGGGCTTGTGATTCATAAATTTCTTGTGTCATTTGCATCAATTTGAGCAGCTCCTCTAGCTCGGGGCCTTAGCCTTGGCCTTCAACTTCTCTATATCTGCATCCTCCAATTCAAGCAGACCATTTGCAAGCTTGTCTTGAGCACTATGAAGATCCTCCTCTCAGCATCAGCGGTCGCTTGTTTGATCACCTCGGCAATTACAAGATGAACCTCTTCCGCTCTCACCTCTGGTAGTGCTTGCTGCTCTTCAGCTCTCAACCCTGACTTGCGGCGTACAGTACAGTCTGAGGACTGGCCTCATAGAGTTCTCCATCAAATCTGCATCCGCATAAGATTTACAATTAGATTAATGATAGTCATCAAAATGCTCATAGGTTATTCGCGTATGCATATTTTGTTTGCTTGTTACTGTGATTTGATATACCTGTATGTGTAAGAGACTTTGAGAACATCTGCTTCATCTTCCTTTTTAGTAACAGGGAGAAGAATGTCGACTAACACCTTGCGGATCTCTCGGATGTAGATATCGCCGAATGTTATAGTTATAGAACCAGCAACATTGTCCCTGGATTGCGGATAACTTCCGGCAGATACCTGCTTTATTGTTGACTCATCTTTGATTTGACTCACAGTCACTGTCAAGTCCTGAGCAACCACATTGAGAAGCCCGGCCAAGCACTGTGAAAAGGCTAAGCTCAAGTTGCCCTCACGAACAGCCGAGTAGGTTCCTCCCAGCTGACTATTATTGGCAATAACTTTGAGCACCTATTAAGAACATGAACAAGTTAATTAGAATGCACCACATGCAAATTTTGCTTCAAATTGTCAATAAATAAGGGTTTACATTCAATTTTCCACTGTACCTTCGGATCATGAACTTTACCAAAACCAAATGTGTGCACAGGTACATTTCCTACCGGAACATCAGCAACATTACCTATAGTCTCCTCACTACCTAACAAAGCATGATGACGCCAACACGTCGACGGCTAACCGAACG
>JAJGRW010000152.1:407335-425933 GCA_025461045.1 Carex parvula
AAAGCTAAAGGATATTTATGCAATTTAATTTATAGAAAATCTCACCACTTCTAAAAGACTGATGAGGCCTTTCTTCACTAATGCAGCAATAGCCTCAAGACTAGCATCCTGTAACAATTAATAAATGCCATGTGAGTGACCGTGGTTGCTTGTATTCAGGAAGAAAAAAGGAGGAAGAAGTGAGTAGTTTTACTAATCACTTTCCGAATCATATTTGGAGGGAAATAAACAAGAGAGAGAGAGAGAGAGATGAGAAGGGAAGAGGCACGGACGTGTTGAGAGGAGGTAAGAGAATAGTCGATGAAAGCCTCGATGTGAGGGACCCACGTGCTCGGTGCTGCCATTGCTGCTCGCAATATGAAGAAGAGAAAGGGTTTAGGGTTTCTCGACCTTTTTTTTGTCCTCTGTGGAAGAAAGGAGAAGTGGAGGGAGAGGTTATGAGCATAGCGGGAAGAAGGACATCTATCGGAACTGACGCGGCCCGAATAATTAACCCTGCTAAAACGGCCCGTTCAGCCCACGAGGAAAGGACTCGCTTTATCCAGTGTTATCAAAACCGGACTGGACCGGAGGACCGGTTGGACCGGAAGAAACGGACTCGATCACCTGTCGGTTTTGTTTGTTAGAAGGATCGTCTATGTTATTGGACCACTCAAAAGTGGTTTAATCGACCGGGTTTTAGTAGATAACTGAGGAAATAGTTCGGGTAAATCCCGGTTCAGAACAATTGATTTAGGGTTTCAATATTTCAGATTCAATGTGTCGAAGAAATCAGATCGGAAAGAAGAAAGGTCAAAGAGAGAAGAAGGAGAACCTGACAATGGGACCGTGTTTTTAAAGTTACGTACGGATGCTGTTTAACTTAAAATTAAAACAGTGGGACCCATTAACTTATTCCAATTGGACTTGAGAATGTGGCTCATTAATATAACATTTTTTCAATGCCTATATTTTATACGAGAGGGATGTAAGTTACAACAATTTTGAGTTACAACACAGTTACTATAACTATTTTTTTTATTTTCAAAGTCCAAATCATCGATCCAAACCGTTCAACATGATTATCTAAATAAAATGGGCTTGCAAATCAAATTTTACATTTTTTGAAATTTTTTTACTATTTATTAAGATGGGTACAAAATTCAATGGTCTGAATATGACTATTTTTTGTAAAATACTTAATAAATAGTAAAAAAATTCAAAAAAATGTAAAATTTGATCTGCAAGCACATTTTATTGTAGAGATCATGTTGAACCTTTGAATCGACGATTTGGACTTTGAAAATGAAAAAAATGGTTGTTGTAACTTTGTTGTAACTAAAATTTGTTGTAACTTGATCCCCCCTCATTTTGAGGAAGTTATTATTTTTTATACATTACAAAAAGAAAATATTAGTTCTCATTTATCTATTATGTATAAGTTCTTTTTTTATTGTAAAATAATTAAGTTATGCAATTTCTCAAACATGTCATATTTATTATGTAACTAACATTTAACTTTTGTATAGATATGGAATTACAATTTAACTATGCTGACAAGACCTGATATGAAACTTATCTGTTGTGTGTATTAGTTTGAATTCAAAACAATTAAGAAAATTCTTGTTTTAATTATTTAGTTGGCCAAGTTCTCTTATTCCATGTCTCTATTTTTAATTTTCATTAGCATTTAAGCCCATATTTTTTTTTTCTTGAAATCCGTTCTGAAATCGTGTTTTTTTTTTTTTTTTCATGTTGTGTATCTGGACTAATTCTAGATAAGTTGCTTTAAATTCGTTTGGTTGAGAGTTTAAGTGATCAATCAAAACAATAAAGTAGGAATAATACATACTATGCAGCAATGTTATCGGAACTAGACCGGACGTCAATCCGGTAAAACTCCGGATCAACGGTTCACCGGTCGGACCACTGATTTTTAAATACTTATATTTTTATATTTTTATGAGATATAAAAATAAAAATATTGTATATAGTGAATATTCTCACATATATATTAAACAATGTACTTACATATATAACTTTATAGATTATTAAAAATGTTTGAAATACAATTTTTTGAAGCTCAAAATCTATAGAACTGAATATTAAATAAAATATTGTAGGAACATTTTCTTTTTTATTAAAGATGTTTTGTAGTTTTATAATTTATTTAGAATTGAATAACAACATAGAAATTCTATATTTTTTTCATAATCAAACGAATCTCCGATTATTAATATTAAAAATTCAGAATTTGAATTTGAATTTTTTAAATATATTTTTGTGGCGACTGTCTCATAATTCTCAAACACAATTGTTTTACAAAAATAAGTTATAGAAACACAAAAGGCTACACATAATTGTTTCAAGTCTTTTGGAATTTCTACATAGAGTTATGACTATTTTAGTGATGAGACGTTATAATTTACTGTGCTGTTTAGAATTCATACGAATTTTTAGAGTTTTCTTCCTATATTTAGAGTTATAAAAAAAGCATTATTACGTTGTTTTGTAAGAGAAAATTAAGAGATTATTAAGAGTTGATAATAAAAAGAAGTTTGTTTGTTTGTTATTCTCTTCCCTCCACCTTAAAGAGTGTTGTATCCATGATTTATTTTTAACAGATTTCGATCCAGAAAATTAGTCCACAATCGTTTTGAAAGAATTAATTGCAAACTCTCAGATCATATATGATAATGGTATGCCACTGATTTTGGTGAATTAAAAAAACCAGAGGTTCATTGCAAGTCCATCCATAATTATTCAATCTAATTCTGTGGCGCAATATATCGAAAGCTTGCAAGTAATGGAGAGGTAATAAACCGGAACCCTAGTAGAGGTAATAAACCGGAACCAAATTGAAAATGTACCATGCTGACAAGCAATGGAGACAGTGGCCCTGTGCATTAACACAATCCCCAACAATGCACACCAACTCGATCACGCTCAAATATGCTGGAACAGAAGTTTTAAACATGCCACATCAGCTATCTAATCAGGGAAAAGGATAGGTCCGATGCTCATCGAAGGTTTTCTCAGAGCATACAGCTCCAGCCTCGAGCAACAGCCGCGCCGCCTCGAAGTGGCCAGCAAGGCACGCATTGTACAAGGCGACCGAGTCCCACCTGTCCCGGAGGTTTACATTGGCGCTGTCTTCGATTAGAATTTTCAGGCAGTCGACATCGCCAGCGCGCGCCGCCTCCTAGAGGTCTCCTGCGGGGACCTTTGAGGGGTGGAGGTCGTCCAGCTCGAGATCGAGGTCAAGGTCAAGCGCGTCGAACTCTGGTTCGAGCTGAACCGGTGATCACGGGTCGGACATTGCAACGACCAACGAGCTCGGTTGGTTGCGGTTGACTTGAAGCCTTGATTTGGATTGAGGTATTGGAGTGGCGGGAAACCGACCGGAACTGGTCGAGTTTATTAGTTTGGTTGGATATATCAATGAGGTCCGTATCATATCTGCTGTTCTTTTCGAAAACGCAACAGGGATCTGATATTAAATCTAGATATTTGGATCTAGCATCAACGGTGGATCTGACGCGCTGTTTTTTATATTGAAGGATGTAATTGATCACAATCATTCATTTATGAGGAGGGGGTGTCGATGGGTACGGTACGGTACGGGTTAGATGGAGGTATTTTCATACCCGTATTCGTAATGATAATGAAAAAAATTCCGATATTTTTACTAATACTCAAAAAAAAAAAAAAAATTATCAAATCTGCCCCCACCCCAAACTTATTTTTAAATCTACCCCAACCGCCCGTCTGCTGGGCGGTCCAGATCTAGAGCAGACCGCCTAGCCACTGGGCGGTCCACTACCCATAGCTGACAGCCCAGGGAGCGGGCGGTCCATTTTTTTTTTTTTTTAAGAAACTATGAACATCAAGATGCTGAATTCTAACGCTAAAAATTCGTTGTTTTAAATATTAGTTAGATTACTTCTTTTAAGCATATTTATACTAAAATACACTAAATTACTTGGAATTATGTTAAATTACGTTGAATTACACTAAATTACGCTAAATAACAATAACTTCGCTAATTATGCTAAAATACGGTAAATTACGCTAAACTACGCAAAATTACGCTAAAGTAGATCAATTCTATGCCATCTTTCATGAATCATAAAAATAGTAAAAAAATTCCAAAAATAATAAAAATTGGTATTCTACAAGTTCATTATGTAACTAATTTACTGAACTACTTGGATTGAATAATAGAAATGAAAATCTTAATCGGAAACTTCAACTCAAGTTTTGAGGCTCTTCTCTTTGTTTTTTGGTGATTCTGAATTTTAAAATTTGGCATTACTGGCACGGACGCATGCGTATTTTTTCAAGCTTTCCGAAAAGTGGTCATTTGCTGAAATCGGACACTCGAGCGCCGTTTTATGACCGTTTGAAGTTTCGTTGTCGTTTTTCGCCTTTTTAGTAAAGATATCGTCCCTATTCATATGTAATTTATTGTAATTTACCGTATTTTAGCTTAAAGTAATGTAATTTAGTGTAATTTAACTTAATATAGTGTAACTCAACGTAATTTAACATAATTCCAAGTAATTTAGCGTATTTTAGTATAAATATGCTTAAAAGAAGTAATCTAACTAATATTTAAAAAAAAAATTTCGAATTTTTAGCGTTAAGAATTCAGCATCTTGATATTCATATTGTCTCTAAAAAAAAAAAAATTCACTAGCGGACCGCCCCGCTGCTGGGCGGTTAGCTATGGAAACTGGACCGCCTAGTGACTGGGCGGTCAGCTATGCATAGTGGACTGCCCAGACAGTGGGCGATCAACTATGGAAACTGGACCGCCCAGCTGCTGGGCGGTCAGCTATGCATAGTGGACCGCCCAGCAGCTGGGCGGTCAGGTGGGGAAAGTGGCCGCCCAGGGTAGATTTAAAAATAAGTTTGGGGTGGGGGCAGATTTGATAATTTGTTTTTTTTTTGGGTATTAATAAAAATATCGGAAAAAAATCTTTATTCTTTATCCTTATCCATACCGATAAGTTAATGAATTTTTTTTTATTTTAACCTGTCTTTTCAAATATGGTACGGATCAGATAAACGAATAAAAAAATACTATTGACATCTCGATTTGTGTTTTTGATAAAATATTTTTTAAAACAAGAATACAAGAAATAAATAATAATGAATACAACTAATATGTATTATGAAAATTTAGTAAAATACAAAATTTTACTGTATTATGTATTGTTGTTGACCAAATTGAATGGTTTAACTTTGGATAGTTTGTGTTGCATGAATCAATATTTTTAAATGTGATTTTGTTCATACATGTAGAAGGTCACTGTATGTTATGCAGATAAATTTTAATATAAATTTATATATGCGGATTTAAAAAAATGACCAGATGAAATCGTTAACATAGGAAACATTTTGGGCTCAAATTAAAAAAATGATCAAATTAATACTTAAGTCCGCATATACCATTGTCAGCCGACATTTTTATTAATATCCAAAGTTAATTACATAATTTCTGGGATTTTCGAAAAATGCCCAAACCAGTCATTTTCTGGCCGGTTTCCTCCACTAACAATGAAAATTCGAATTTTTTCTTTAAATTATTTGTTAGATTACTTCTTTTGATTTATAATTAGCATATTTATACTAAAATACACTATATTACTTGAAAAGTTGAAATTATGTTGAATTACACTATATTACATTAAATTATGCTAATTATGTTCAATATTGCTAAATTACACTAATTTTACTAATTATAATGAAATACGGTAAATTACGCTAAATTAGGCCGATTTTGTGCCATCTTTCATAAATCATAAAAATAAAAATAAAAATTCCAAAAATAGTAAAAATTGGTATTCTTACAAGTTTATTATATAACTAATTTACTGAGCTACTTAGATTGAATAATATAAATGAAATCTTAATCGGAAACTTCAACTCAAGTTTTGAGGCTCTTCCCTTAGTTTTTTGGCAATTCTACATTTTGAAATCCGGCATCATCGGCACTAATGCATGCGTATTTTTGCAAGTTTTTCAAAAAGTGGTCATTTGCTGAAATCGGACTATTGAGCGTCGTTTTATGGCCGTTTGAAGTTTCGTCGTCATTTTTGGCCTTCTCAGTAAAGATATCATCCATATTCATATGTAATTTACCGAAATTTACTGAACTGTCCCCACATCGAAGTGAGACTAATGGAGACTACTGTCTGATTGTAGCAGCTGTGAAGCAGTAGTGTGTGAACAAATGTGACGTGCATATTATGGTAGATGTGACAACACAGATGAAGTACAATTCAAATTAATGCAGGGTGATAAAACAAATATACAATGAAAGTCTATGAGCTATATATGCTAATGAGAGTTATAGTGACAAGTTAGACAAGTTCTTACCAGAGTACAACATGGACATTGTTTGGCGATAAAAATGGCGATTTAGGCGATTCTTGAGAAAATAAAAAAAACGAAAAAAGGGAGCGATGGCTCTACAAAAGGCCCGCCAATTGGAAGCTGCGCGAGCTCGCTTTGGGTCTCTCATGGCGCCAGGCCCAAATCTCACAGGCCCTGAAGACTCGAAAAGGTCTTATTTGAATACTCTTTTGTCACAGCCACGTTGGCTTCCAACAGCAACGCAGAGGCGCCCGAGAGAGACGAGATCATCGTTGATTTTGACACGTATTGCTGATATTAAAATGCCGATCATCTCCAACGCATCCAGTCTGTTTTCGCTGCGGTGATCGGGGACACAAGGCGATTGATTGCCGAAACGCTTTGATTTGTTTCTTATGCAACAAGACTGGGCATAAAAGCTCCTCCTGCCATAATATCACGTCGCTTACTCTTCCTGTCAACTCACTGCACAGTGCACGAGAGAGTGGCGATTCTGAAGTGGTAATGGCGCCGATCGGAACTCGGCGAGGTACGGCGCGTGCTCAATGTCAACCTTTTGGTGTGCGACCCGTTCACCGGAACATTGATCTCCCACCATTCCCTTCGGTGATCAATCCGGCCTCTGGTATGCCGCATCATCATCGTTGTTATGCGCAGAACGCAACGCAAGTTTCGGTACGCTTGAGAGCGTACCTTTTAAAACCACGTTAACACTCCACGAGTAAGGGATGCAAGTGCACAACCCCTATCGTGTAGTATATTCGGGTATCGATCCACAGGAACGGTTAATTGCGAGGTTAGATTCTATCAAACTCAATCAAAAACTAGAAGTGGAAAAGGTTTGGTTTGGTGTTTAATTTCCTAAAGGTTCAGATCAAACAATTCAAGAAGATGTAATAAAATGCTAGAAGAAATGTAAATTGTGTTTTGATTATGGATAAAAGGCGTTTCCAGGGTTTCAGACTTCATCTCTGATCTGCCTCTAGTGGTACGGCCCGTACCTAAGTGGTACGGCTAGGCCGTACTTCACTTGGTAAGGCAAGGCCGTACCACCCTGGTAAGACCCGTACTGGCATCCCAGAACAGAGCTTACCAGTTCGAGTGAATGCATTTCTTTGCTGGTACCTTGTGCTAAACTCTTTAGAAAGGTTCAATAGACCATACCTAAGGTTCCTAACCCTCAACCATCGTTTGTTGGATCAAGATCTAGGTTGGAATGCAATTGATTGCCTTTTAGGGTTTCTACACCCTAGCTGGTTGATTGGAGGTCTAAGGCACCCTCTAATCTGTCGATTAGAGGAGAATTCAACCTTTCGGCTTCAATTCGAACTATTCTACCCTAAGCATTTGATTTGGATGAAAGATTGAGATGATCACATGACCTTGATAGGTTCGATCTAAACCTAGAGGCACATCATACAACAATCACAGCAAGCAAAGCAAAAGATATCAAAGAAGATCACAATCAATCAAACTAAAGAGTTCATACAAGATACAAGTCAAAGAAAGTCAAAACAAATCAAGAATCAATCTCTAACCCTAGAAACTAAAAGAACTACTCACAGCACATAATCAGATCTAAAAATACAATAAAAGGGAGAGAGATAGCCATGGATCGAAGGGATCGAGAGGAGGAAGCTAGATCCGTCGAGTTTCGCCTCTTTCCTCTTCCTTCCTTCTTGCTCCTAGCTCCTTAGCTCTCTTTCTCTCTCTTACTGTGCTCTCAAATGGATCTGGAATGAATTAGCTTGCGAAATTGGAGAGTTCCCCGCTTTAAATAGCCTCTGCCAAAATTTGAATCTGTCAGGCCGCCTTTAAGTACGGCCCGTACCAAATTGGTACGGCCTGGCCGTACCAGGCGTGATGAGCTGAAAACGGCTAAGTCTGGTGAGACCCGTACCAAACCTGGTAAGGGCCGTACCTCATCATCCAAATGGCTAAGTCTGGTAAGACCCGTACCAAGCCTGGTAAGGGCCGTACCTCATCATCTGAATCGCCGTTTCTTCGTGTGTTTTGCTCCAAACCTGCAGAAAACAAACAAACACTCAGCAGTACCAAATTCTAAACATATATCGATGAAATGCACATGATTCTGGTGAATTAGGGCACGAATCTGGTACTAAAACAGGCCTAAAATAGACTAAATATGCGAGGTATCAATCGTCCACCTCAGGCGATGCCAGATCGACCATATCAGGGACAAATTAGTCTTCCGTTGCCGAACAACCAACAGTCTAGGGTCCACATGACTCAGACCCCCCCGGATAGGCCTGTCCAAATGTGGCGATAGGAACCTCCTCCACCGGGACCTGGAATCCAACCTCAGGCCGCAAACCCTACTCCGGCAATGATACCTCGACAGATCAACCCTCCCGTGCTTATGTTTCACACAACACCTGAGTCTGAATCGATACACAGAGAACTCCAACATAGCTTCCTATTAGATGACATCGCTACGTGGGGGCCAGAAAAGGTTGAACGGGTTCTTCTATTCTCTTACCCTCCGTATGGCGCGTATCGGTGTACGATGAATTCATCTATGTCATCCAAACGCCCTCCAAAGACTGGTTAAATGCGGCTACTCGAAAAGAGTGGCTTCGCATGGAGGATGTGCAATTTTCGATTGTCAAATGGGATGCCATCTTCAACTCAGGTAGGCGTCTCACTTCCGTTTGGGTAGGTTTACATGGTTTTCCTTTTGATCTCTGGACCTGGGAGGAATTTACACGTCTCTTTGGACCTTTTGGTGCTGTGGTACTAGAACTTGACCCCGGTACCAGATTCTGGTAGGATTATAGATTTGCCCGTATCTGATTAGGGATTGGAGATATCTCGGCCCTCCCTTCCCAGCATAACCTAACCCACCGGGCTTAGAATGGCTTTGTCTCCACTTTTGATTTAGATAATGATATTGAAACTCCCAATACTGAGAGTGTCACTGCCTGGAGAGGTAGACTTAACGGGCGCCCTTATCCAAATGGTATCATGTTTGGTGTTGCCCCTCAGCAAGCTCCACCTGCTCCTCCCCCAGGCCCTGTACCAGATAACCCTGCCCCTATTATCCCCAATGCCATCCCTCATCTCATGGATGAATATATGATACAACCAGATCTTCCTCATATACCATCCCCTGTTCATCCTTCTGTTTCAATCACATTGCCAGCCTCAGCCCCACCTGCCCAGAGAGCTCTATATTCCACTCAGCTCATTCACTCTCCAAATCTGATATCTCCTATTATTCCAAGGAGAAGGGGAGGCATTGTAATTGTTGAAGGCCAAACAGAGCAGCAACCCATACTGGAGGCATCCCCCTCTGACAAGGGTAAAAAACCTCTTTCGGGATGTAAGACAGATCAACCAACAGTTACTGATGATGATTCTGACGATTCAGATGAGGATTCGTTTCAGAATGCCCTCAATGCTATCCACAATTTAGATAAGGCTGAAGGATCCACTTCTGGTTATACACCATCTCAACCTAAACCTCCTCCCCCACCTTCCCAGCCTCCTCCAGAAGCAACTGCTGCAAATCATCTTTACCTCCAACATGTGTTACATGATATAAGTGCCTGGGACTTCCACTTCCCTTTATCTCAAACCAACAACAGCCCATGCCTAATCTCTCCCACCAAGATCCTGTCTCTCCCCCAAAATCCCCTGTTATGCAAGACACAATAGACCCTCATACCAAGTTCTCAGAAACAGAACCTCCTATCCAGCCAGAGAGTGACTTTGATAGTCTTCTCATTGCAGACCTAATGGCTGACTTGCAGGATGAACTACCCCCTCTCTCTTAGAGCCAAGAGGCTATATGCTCAAAAACTTAGTTCTCATGCCAAAAAACAACTCAAACAGACCAAACCTAAACTACTAAGAAAGTTAGGTTCACTAAACTGTCCCCACATCGAAGACATCCTACCTCATCCCCCATTAAACCTTCTAAATCAAGTTCTACAACACAACCTAGGGCATCTCATCAGCCTAGGTCTCCCACCAAAAAACTTGTTCTTCTTCTGCAATATCCTCTACCAACACACCTGAAGTCATTGACATCTCAGAAACTTCCACTGAATACTCTCAAGTTGATACTTCTGAGATTACTCAAGAATGGAGATACAATCCTTCTGTCCCTAGGAGAAGCTTTAGAGTACAAATGCAGCAAACTCAAACTCCTATTTTGAAGAAAGCTCAGAAAAGAAAATCCTCTAGGACATCCAAACCAGCAGGTAATATGTTAATTCAAAACTTCCCTTATCATACATTTACTTCAGCTCAAGTGGAACATTTGTTCAATGTATATAACATCACTTTAGGTAAAGATGCCCAGGATAGAGAAGTGATTATTTTAGCTTTACAAATGATGGATAGAGCTCAATTTGAGCAACTTCTTAAGTCTTTGCATTTACATAACACCACCACCTTCACTAGGCACTTTATACATAGAGAACATGTACTGCCACCTCTCATACAAGAGAGTGACATAGGATTTATCAACCAGAATGATACCCTTCTTTGTCTATGAATATACTCAACTGGAATATTAGAGGGATGAATTACCCTAGGAAAAGATTAGCTTTAAGTGAATACATTCATCAACACAACATAGATTTGATAGCTATCCAAGAAACCAAAAAAGAAGATTTTAGTAATAGAATACTTAGAGCTTTATCACATAATCTAGATTTTTGGCTTCATGTTCCTTCTCAAGGATCTTCTGGTGGAATTCTTTTTGGGGGAGACAGTAACAAAATAGATATCCTTTCACATAGTATGCATCAATTTTGTTTAGATATCCATTTAGTGTATAAAGTTGATCAAACAGAGTGGCAATATACTATAGTTTATGACCCTACTAAAAGAAGATTGAAAAAGGAACTGTGGGCAGAACTAGATCAAATCAGATCAGGGTATACCAAAATTTGGATCACTAGTGGTGATTTTAATGCGATTAGATCTCAGCAAGAAAAATCAGGCATTAATTTTGACATCCAAACCAGTAGAATGTTTAATCAATTTATTAATAGGCATTTTCTCCTTGAACACAAATTGCATATTAGAAAATACACATGGTCCAATGGGACTAATTTTGCATTATTAGATAGATTTCTTACTACAGTTACACTAATAGATGAAAGTCAAGCTGCATTTCTACCTAACAGATACATTTTGGATAATATTGTAGTTAGTCATGAATTGATACATTATAGTAAACATAATAACCAACAAGGGGTTGTAGTTAAAGTGGACTTTGAAAAGACTTATGATAAAATTCATTGGTCTTACATCTTAGAAGTCATGCATAGTAGAGGATTTGGCTCCACTTGGATAGAATGGATTACTAAATGGCTACTAAGCTCTCAATCTTGCATAAATATAAATGGAGAGCTTACTCCATACTTTTATTGTAAGAGAGGTGTTAGAGACAAGGGGACCCTCTCTCTCATTTCTTATTCATATTAGCTGCTGATGTTTTAAGTAGAATTTTTCATAAGGCTAAACAAGCAAATGTGCTTAGAGGATTAGGGCCCACCTATTTTAATAACACATCCATCACCAATTGTCACTATGCGGATGACACCATTTTATTTTTGGAAGCTCATTCAGATATAGTTGAATCTGCTTGGTGGCTATGCAAGCCTTTGAGGCAGTTTCTAGTATAAGGATTAATCTAGATCAAACTGAAATGTATGCTTTAAATACAAGTCAACTACAACCTTTAGCTAATACATTTAGATGTAAAACTGCTTCATTCCCCATCAACTATCTAGGGTTGCCTCTTCATGATAAGAAACTCAACAGTGGCAAATTGGAGATTTTTGGTTGATAAATCAATAAGAAACTCCAAAATTGAAAATGACAGTTACTATCTCTTGGAGGTAGACATACTCTTATCAATTCAGTATTATCTGCTATACCCCTATATGCCTTATCTTTCTATAAAATACCATCCACTATTATACTTGAGATAGATAAACTTAGATGTCGATTTCTTTGGCAAAGGGGTGTTAGATCAAGGAAAAAAATATGCTTTAGTCCAATGGCCTGTATTATGTTTATCCAAACAATATGGAGGTTTAGGGATTCTTGACCTTAGAGATATGAATATAGCCTTATTGCTTAAATGGTGGTGGAAATATAAAAATCCAACTTACTATAGTACTCGGAAACAATTGATTACACATGTATACTCCTCACAGAGAGATACTGTTTATTTTTCACCTTTTTGGAAAGCTATTATGAAACTTAATCACTTAGGTAATTGTAGTGTACAATATACACCAAGTAGAGCATCACATGTTAGATTTTGGGAAGACATATGGTTTGAAAATTGTTCTTTAGCTTCTCGATACCCTCAAGTTTATAGTTCTTGTACTAAAAAAGATATCCTCTTTTCTGAAGTAATTAACACCCAAGGGCAGGGAGTGATATTTAGGGACCCATTAACAGGAATTTCCAGGTCTAAATGGAATGAACTACTTTATACACTTAGCAAGATCTCTTTCACTCATGATTTTGATAAGTTGGCTTGGAGATGGGACACAAAAGGGGATTTTCTATAAGGTCTATTTACCAAACCCTCAATTACAGAGGAGTTTTACCCTTACATCCCATGCTATGTTGGTCCATACCAATACCACCTAAACTCAGAATTTTCATGTGGCTTGCTTTAAAAAATAAAATACTTACTAAATTAAATCTTAGAAAAAGAGGATGGCAGGGACCAGTTCATTGTGTATTTCGTAATTCTGATGAATCAGTTAACCACTTATTTCTTAAATGCAAGTTAGCTCAGCAAATATGGTTTTGGCTAGGGCTAAACCAACAATACTATCAACATTGGACTTCCATGAAAGATGTTTTCAATTTTGCTTTGTCACTTTCTTTTACTCAGAGACAAGCTTTCCTCTTGGTATTCAGTGCCACATGCTGGACCATATGGAAGCATCGGAATGAAATTAGTTTTCAACAAAAATCGATTAAATCAGCACGTTCATTGATATATCTCATTATTTCTTTGGTTCTCTATTGGACATGCAACCGAAAAATGAAGAAGAAAATCCAAGAAGAAACTCAGAGGTGGCTGCCCAGGGAAGAGATCATGGATGCTATACCTCTTCGAGTCATATGGCCTGGCGAAGACCACAGTGTCTCTTACAGATAGGAAGAGGAGACCGACTCTTCCAGGTGATACTTAGTATTGTACCGTGTTATTATTGTTCGAGGGTTTTATATACTGTGATGACATTTTGCTGTATGTTTTGGTTGGCTTAGTTAGATATATGTCTATCTCATCATAAGCAGTGGATTAGAAGGAGTTAATTTTATATACGACTCCTTCCATTTTGTAACTGAACTTTCATTTTATGAATGAAACTGGGCCTAGGCCTCTTTAACCAAAAAAAATTCTGAATTAATTTGCTTGACTATATATATAAGGGCATTTTCAATTTGACATTAACATATACAATTTGATTTTATGGCATATTCGGTGTATAAAACTTTTACCAAGTTAATAAATAAATTATCGTGACGTCATTTGAGTCATGAATTATATATGCGAAATGAAGTTTATGTTTTGTTTAAATCTTTTTTGCTAAATAATAGAAGCAAAATTAATTAAGAAGAGAAAGATCAACATTAATTAATTTCAAGCAAAAGAGAGTAAAACTTCATCATAATATGCAGATCGATCTTTATATTTATTTATAGCGTTAAGCTTGATTACAAAGATATTCCTCGTAAACAGATACAGCTGGAAAGACATCTAAGTCATTATCCACCTTATCGTAAGCTCTTTTATTCCTTTATTCACAAAACATGCACAGTAGTCTAGCTCCTCAACAACTACGTACACTGTAAGTTTACATTATATATATAGTTCTTCAATTCTTTACCTCCCCTTGCTTCACAGCTTTAGGATCCACCTTGGCCTCAGGATTATTAGCAATCTCTTCAGGTGTACAACAATGGTGACCGCACCATTTATAACAATGTTTACCACCTCCACCTCCACCCCATGATCCACCGCCGCCTCCTCCACCACCCCATGATCCACTGCCGCCGCCACCATATCCTTGAGTACCGACAACAGTCTCTGCTTTTACGTCCTTTGCACCGGTTAAACTCGCGATCTCTTGGGGTGTGCAACAATGGGAACCGCACCATTTATGACAACCACCGCCTCCACCACCGCCACCCCAATGTCCACCACCACCGTATCCTTGAGGACCCATTGTTTCCTTTTCTCCTGATGTCATCTCTACCTCCTTTATGAAATTAGCCATCTCTTCAGGTGAGCTGCAACAACGGGGACCGCACCAGTAACGACAACCATGGCCACCACCTCCTCCATAACCACCACCGCCTCCACCACCATATCCCTCTGTACCAACAACGGTCTCTGGTTTTACTTGCACCGTCATCCTCCCTTCAGAATTCATTTCTGTTTTCTTGATTTTAGCGATCTCTTGCGGTGTGCAACAACGATGCCCGCAGCGGTAACCACAGCCTCCGCCGCCACCATGGCCACCACCACCTCCCCAGCCGCCTCCACCGCCACCCCATCTGCCACCGCCCCAGCCCCCTCCACGGCCGCCACTGCCCCAACCTCCACCTCCCCAACCACCCCATCCTCCGCCGCCACCACCCCATCCCCCACCATGTGTTTGGGGACGTACTGGTTTAACATCAGCAGATGTCTTTTGATCTACAGCTAATTAATTAATCACGTACAAAATTAATCACAAGTTTGCAACTAAGTAAACAAATTAAATCAAGTCAAGCAAGTGATATAAATTTACATAATTAATTACTTGTTAACTATATATGAAGCACTAACCTTTTTGTTGAGCATCCCCCTCAGCAAGGAGAGATGCTAGCAAGAGAACTCCAATCACCATCAGAGCTTTGTTAAAAGCCATGATGGAAGAGTAAGTGATATACTATTTTTCAGAACTTTTTTAGTACAAACAGAGGCCAGAAGCTTAATTTGTGTCTTTTACCGTATGGATAGATGGATGCTCATGAAGAGGAGCGCGCATCACCTATTTATAGGGCTACATGCATGCACTAGGTTACAGGGACCGCTTGATCTATTTTATCTTTCTTTTTTATCTACTCCGTCTGATTTAGATCGTACAACCAGTCATAAAGACCAGTCGATCGACACGTGTAGTAAGTAGTAACATGCATGCATGGTTGCTAAGTACGTTCCGTTTTGACCATATCTAGTGCCCTGCAATTCCATCTAAAATTTTCAAAATTCAATAAATGAACACAGGCTAGGGCACCGCTCTCCTGTCCTCTTTCGTTTCTCTCATGGAGAGGAACTCAAATTGCTTAGCACCTCACCTCGATCGATCACCTCTCTTCATTCTCTCTTATGATGTTGAGCATTTTAAATTGCAAATGTAACACTTAATTAGAATACTTATTATGCTTCAGCTGTATGCACACTTACCTTTTATTATATTTTCAGGAACCAAAATCTGTATATATACTTGTTGTGTAGCTTTATTTATTTTCAATTCTTTTATTGAGTGTAACTTTACTTTTTTTTTTGGTACATATTTATTTGTTGTGTGCTTGAAAAAAAAAAAAAAAGAGCTACTTACACATGCATGCTCTAAAGATCTGCTAAATCAAAATAAGTTTACAGAATAAATAACATCATATATATATATATATATATATGTATATACATATATATATATATATATGTATATACATATATATATATATATATATATGTATATACATATAATACATAATACATGTATATACATATATATGTATATATATGTATTACATATATATGTATATACATGTATATACATACTATGTATATACATGTATATACATATATATGTATCTACATATATATATATATATATATGTCTATACCTGTATATATACATATATATATAGGAATTGGCTAGCATGCTACGCGTTGCTACCTCCATGAATCTCTACGGACTTTTCTACCGTCCGGATTGCATTAAAATTCGTGCACAAAGATGAGGCGCTGAATTGATTAACGTTGACGGAAAAATTGAAATCATCTCTCTCTCTGCTCCTCTCCCGACCAAACCATTTTCCCAACCCCTCGCTAGGGTTTTTTCCCAACCTCCTCTTCGTCGCCCTCTCGTCGGACCCCTCCTCACTCCGCCCGCTCTTCTCTACAATCATCGCGCCCTCTTTTCACCCCGTCCTGTCACCCCGTCCTCTCCGTGCCGAAACCTGTGCCCTCTCTCCGCTACCAAAGGAAAGACACATGGAGGAGAGACGACGTTTAGAGTCGTGCCGTTGAACAAATGTCGTTGCTATTGGGTAGGCCCTCTCCTCTGTGCTATTCCTCCCTCTCTACCAATATCGTCGATTTTTTGTAAATTTTGTATGTTTTTTATTTGTCAGAACTTTAAGAGCTGATAACTCTGTCTTTGCACCTCATAGTTCATGTGTATCAAGTACTCCTCTCTTTCTCTTTCTGATTACAAGATTTTTTTTATTCTAGATGTATTCATGAAGTAATTAATTTATATTCTTTTGCTAATATAATGGTTTTTGCAACTAAGTACTGAATTTCTTCGGGACGGAATCTCAAGTTATTATTGTGCATGCCGTGTGTGCATTTGTGTGTTTATCTCTTCACTTATGCACTAAATGTAGAAATATATATTGCTTCTTCTCATAATGATGTAAATTAAAGTTTAGTGTACCACAGAGGCAGAGATGGCACATAGCCTGACAAGATATGAAGAAGCGTACCGAACTGACAGCGGTCCTTTGGCCACACTGACTGGCATACTGGTACCACTAGTACGACAACTGGCTTTGGAGAACCAGTATGCATCAATTATGGTAACAATTATGGTAAGAAATCAGGGACTGGTACGAACTCCGGTACCACTGATACGGATCTGGAGCTGATCTCAAGTGCAAGATTGATCAGATGTGAAGCAATAAAATCATCTGTTACATTTTTACTTTTGATTTCCTGAAACTCATTTTATATTTTCCTTTTATGTTCTTACATTTATTTCTGTAGCTCAAATATATTGAGCTTGTTTTCCTTTTCCAATATGTAGTTACAAAAAGTTTCTGTTGAGTTGAATTTGTGTTGTAACAGTTTACTTTATTTTCATTTGTAATTGTATCTTGTACTCTTTGCGATTAATACTTAGAAAGAATGTATGATGTATGCTCATAAGAATTTTTAATGTTATACATTTGTAATTGTATGTTGTACTCTTTGTGATTAATACTTAGAAAGAATGTATGATCGATGTATGCTCGTAAGAATTTTTAATGTTATAAAGGATGAATTATGTATGTTTGTAATTGTGGTGTTTTCTGTGATTAATACTTTATTTTAATGATGCAACAATATTATTTTGCCAATCCCTTTTGTTTCTATCTATCAGTTTCCTCTAAATGATGACAGAGGGATTTCAGAACTGTTGAGGAGATTGGCTTTAATTAAGACATAATTTTGTCAATCAATTTAAGACATAATTTATACAAATCAGGATATTGGCCCATTAACAGAATTTAATAACTGTTTAGGAGAATTGAAAATTCAAAAATTTCAACATTTAACCTCGAGAAGTATTTCAACTAATCAATCAATCAATATCCATATAATCAATAAAAGATATAAAGGTTAAAACCTAATAACAAAACACCCTTTGATATGAAACAACTTGGGATCAAATGAGGATTGACAGTGGGATATGAAAAAAATGCAAACATGACCCCATAAAACTTTAATTTACATAATTCTATTACATCAGCACAACAAATAAATATTAACACTTCATTAAATTCAACAATTGAACTGGAAATAGAACAATTCTGCCCTTAAGCTAACAATTCCTCATAATACAAATGAGAGTGCTTTCATACAGAAAATATAGAAAATAAAAATAAGGAAAATTGCATCCTTTCTAAGCAATACATCACAAAGAGTACAACATGCTCTCGCAGCCATCTCCCCCATCATAAAACTCGTCTTTTTCTTGCTCTCCAAAAATTGACGGTGAGTACAGTTGCACTGTTTTCAGGTGAAATTTTGTCAGAGAAGAGCTCAATTGGTGTGATGATGTTCCTTCGGTTGCTTCTTCTTATGTAATCAGGTCTCTTGGATTTGATTTGGGGATGATAAACAATTGCCTATAGATATCCATGAGTTAGTAACTTCAATAACTAGGGTTTGTAGATGAAAATGTGCAAAACGAAT
>JAJGRW010000153.1:0-15660 GCA_025461045.1 Carex parvula
GTTCACAGAGTGCTCCTGAGGAGTTCAGGAGGTTGTATGACTCTTTTATGCGCCTTAAGCCCCTCGTTTTGATGGCACTGGTGGGTATGCCGTAGCAGAAGAATGGCTCGCTAATGTTAATACAAAGTTGATTTTATGTCGAGCACCTGAGGAAGATAGGGTGGAGCTGCCAGAGAAGCAGTTAGAGAGTGATGCAAGATTCTGGTGGGATGGAGCCCGACGTAGCTATGTCGGGGATGAGGTAAAGATTCCGTGGGAGTGGTTTGAGCAACAGTTCACTCGACGATTTCTAAGTAACTTACAGCGAGAGGCATTGAGGAGGAAATTTCTAGACCTAAAGCAGATGTGCGGAATGATGCAGAAAGGTACCAAAAGGCAGTACCTGGATGGGTTGGATGGAGGTATATCGATGATTGTAGATACCCCAGTAGTTACTGAGCTTCAGGCGGTGATGGATCATGCAGAGCAAGTAGAGATGCATAATAAGAGGAGGAAAATACAGATGACAGAAAGAAATATCAAGCAGAGAGAGGATCAGAACAGGCAAAGGGTGAGGTCAGGGGGAGGCCCGTCGACTGCTAGACCCCCTCCCAGACAGATAGCGACACCTGGATTCAGGCCGGGTTTTGCTCCAATGTGGTGCCGTTCATGCAACCAGGCACATTCTGAACAAGAGTGCAGACGTTGCAACCGCGAATGCTTTACATGTGGCAGTAGAGATCATTGGGCGAGAGAGTGCCCGAACACTGCATTGGGATTTCAGAGGGACAGTGGTGCTGAAGGACCCGCAGGACGTGGGCAGGGTGGATCACCATCTCGTGGTTGAGGTGTTCCTCAGTTCAGCGGAGGCAGGACTGGAGGACGAGTGTCTGCACATGCGCTTGGTGTATCGGAGGTTGCACATGATGCGTCAGAGACTCTAGGTGAGAGTGATGACATGATACCTCCTGATTCTCAGGCTGATGTGATGACAGGTATACTTTCTATCTCGGATCATAGTGCGTATTGTTTGATAGATACCGGGTGTAGCCATTCTATCATATCGAAGACATTGGTAGAGAAATGTCATTGGCCAACTGAGACTGGTAACCAAGTCCTTAGCGTTCAAACCCCTTTCGGTTCTACTGACCGAACAATCACGATATGCCGAAACCGACGAGTCAGAGTTGATGGAAGGGATCTCGAGATAGACATGTTAGTTATGGATATTACCGGATATGATGTTCTATTAGGGATGGATTGGTTAACACGGCATGCAGCGACAATCGATTGCCCGCATCGCATGATTCATTTTGCATCTTCAAGAGGTATGTCATGCATGCTCAGGTGTAGAAAGATTGGAGATTTAATGCCTTGTATTTCAGCTGTGGAAGTTTGGCATTTGATAGATTCTGGGTGCAGCGCATATCTGGCGGCAATAGTTTACACTACTACGGAAGTTCCCGAGATTTATACTATGCCGGTGGTTTCAGAATTCGTGGATGTGTTCCCGGACGAGATAGTTGGACTACCACCTGAACGAGAAGTAGAATTTGGTATAGAATTGATACCAGGCACGACACCAATTTCTAAGACTCCATATCGCATGGCTCCTGCGGAATTGAAAGAACTCAAGGAACAATTAGAAGAGATGCTGGAAAGCAGGTTCATTAGACCAAGCACGTCTCCATGGGGTGCTCCCGTGTTGTTTGTGAAGAAGAAAGATGGGACCTTGCGGTTATGTATCGACTATCGCGAATTAAACAAGGTAACAGTCAAAAATAGATACCCGTTACCTCGCATTGATGATTTGTTTGACCAGTTGCAAGGATCTTCTATTTACTCCAAAATAGATTTGAGGACGGGGTACCATCAGCTAAGAATACGTCCGAGTGATGTAGACAAGACGGCCTTCCGTACACGCTATGGGTATTATGAGTACTTGGTCATGCCGTTTGGGCTAACGAATGCTCCGGCCGCCTTTATGGATCTTATGCACCGAGTGTTCCATGATCTATTGGATTCTACAGTGGTGGTTTTTATCGATGACATATTGGTGTATTCGTGATCACGAGAGGAACATGAGATACATTTACGAATAGTGTTGCAGAGGTTACGAGAGCATCAATTGTTCGCAAAATTTTCCAAGTGTGAGTTTTGGCTCGATAAAGTGACATTTCTGGGTCACGTGATTTCAGGAGAAGGGTTGGCGGTGGATTCAGAAAAGATTCGGGCTGTGACCGAATGGAAGAGACCGGAGACAGTTGCGGAGATTCGTAGTTTTCTGGGTCTAGCTGGGTATTACCGACGATTTGTACTCGAGTTCTCACAGTTGGCTAGTCCTCTCACGAATTGTTGCATAAGGGTGTGAAGTTTGAGTGGGCGCCGCTCAAGATCAGAGTTTCCAGGAACTGAAGAGTCGATTGGTATCTGCACCGGTTCTTGCAATGCCAATTACTGACAAGGATTATACCGTCTATACCGATGCATCTCGATCGGGTTTAGGATGTGTATTGATGCAGGATGAGCACGTTATTGCATATGCATCTCGACAATTACGGCCGCATGAACAGAATTATTCGACACATGATTTGGAGTTAGCAGCAGTGATTTTTGCATTTAAGATTTGGCCACACTATTTGTATGGAACCAGATGCCGTGTCTACACAGATCACCAAAGTTTAAAGTATATTTTTACTCAAAGAGAGTTGAATTTGAGACAGAGAAGATGGTTGGAATTAATGAAGGACTATGATCTGGACATTCATTATCACGCAGGAAAGGCGAATGTGGTAGCAGATGCGCTACGCAGGAAGCGTCAGATAAATCTGGCTTCTATTATTACAAGTGAGACACATCTTCTCGAGGAAATGCGAAGGATGAGTTTATACGTGGGTGTATCCCGCGAGTTCGCGTTAGAAACATCATCTCGTTGGAGTGGAGATAGAGCTAGTGCGGGTACATCCGCATTTGCATCTATTATTCTGGATGCGGTTGAGGTTCGACCAGAATTACATGAGCGTATTCGAGTAGCACAACAGGAGGACACAAAATGTCAGCAGTTTCGAAACATTCTGAATCTGGTGAAGACTCACCTTTTCAACTCTACGAAGATGGTATCCTACGATTCCATGATCGAATATGCATTCTTAATGACTCGGAGTTGAAGAAGTTGATCCTATCCGAGGCACATGACTCGGGATATACCATTCATCCCGGTGAAGTCAAGATGTATTAAGATTTGAAGCGACACTTGTGGTGGCCAAAGATGAAGAGAAATGTTCAGAGCTAGTCGAGAAATGCCAAGTTTGTCAGCAAGTCAAAGCCGATAGACTAAAGCCCCTTGAGATACCCGCATATAAGTTTGAATCGATTACCATGGATTTTGTGTCTGGTTTCCCGAGGACTGTCGGACGATACGACTCCATTTGGGTTATAGTGGATAGACTGACCAAAATTGCACATTTTATTCCACTACGGACTGATACAACCGGAAAAGAATTGGTTGATTTGTTCTTGCAGTATTAGTTTAAATACCATGGTAGCTCACGAAATATTATCTCCGACCGAGATACTCGTTTTACCTCGCATTTTTGGGGAACTTTTCAAGAGTCCATGGGTACAAAGTTAAGACTCAGTACAGCACATCATCCGCAAACAGATGGCCAATCCGAGCGGACGATACAAACGTTGGAAGATATGCTTCGATCCTGTGCCCTAAGTTTCCGAGGCTCTTGGATCGATCACTTGTACTTGGTAGAGTTTGCATACGATAATAGCTACCATTCGAGTATCAGAATGTCACCACAAGAGGCACTTACGGGACAGCAGTGTCGCACTCCGTTATGGTAGGGACCCGCAAGTACGTACTCACCTACCGGACCCCAGATGATACAAGAAGTGGCTGAAAAGACAAAGGTTGTTTTGAGTCGGCTTAAATCAGCTCAAGAGCGACAAAAGAAATACGCCGATGTTCATCGAAGACCGTTGGAATTTCAAGAAGGAGATCATGTATGGCTTCGAGTTTCCCCCGTTAGAGGTGTGCATCCATTTGGTGTTTCAGATAAGTTGAGTCCCCGATATATTGGACCATTTCAGATCACGCAACGAGTTGGACTTGTGGCATATGAGCTCTCATTACCTCCCGCGTTGGACCGAGTTCATCCGGTATTTCACGTGTTACAATTACACCGGTATATGCCAGATCCATCCCATTGTATTGATCACTCCGACTTGCATGTCCGAGATGACTTATCCTATCAAGAAGAGCCGATGTGAATATTGGACAAAAAAGAACAACGACTTCGAAACAGAGTGATCAAGCTTGTTCTTATACAATGGGGATGCCATTCGGAGAAAGAAGCGACATAGGAACTTGAGGCAAGTATCCGGAGCTATTCGACGATTTAGGTACGAAATTAAGTTCAGAGGACTAAACTTTGTTTTAAGGGGGGGAGAAATGTTACGTCAAGAAATTTTCAACAATAAAAATTAGCATGGGTAGTACTGCCTCAACTACCTAAACCACTATTTCTGTTTCGACATCCACACCATTGTGGGAATATGTGGTGATGACAGATAAATCAGGAGGTGGAGGTAATAAGTCTTTCATTTGCAATTTTTGCAAGATAACATTCAATGGGAGTTATTTTCGAGTGAAGGCACATTTACTCAAAATACCCGGGCATGGTATTAGAGCATGTGCAAATGTGACAAAGGAGGAGGTTGCTAGGCTAAGCAAATTGCAAGAAGATGCAGATTTGAGAGTAAAGGGGAAGGTGCCCAAACAAGTCCCACTACTAAGTGGTGGACATGGCTCTTCGTGTCTCACTACCTCTGTTTCCATAGGAGTGAGAGAAGGAAAGACGCAAAGAATGCCAACAGCTATTGATAAGGTATTTACAAGTTAATTTTTTTACAAACAATTTGGATGACCTTTGTTTCTGTTTATATTCAAATAAATATTCGTTAATTTTAGGCATATGATGTGGCTAAAAGAAATGAAATTAAGGAGGAGATTGATAGGGCATTTTACACAGGATGTCCTTCTTTTAATTTTGCGAGAAACCCCCACTTCATCAAATCTTATGTAGAGTTGTCAAATAGTGGAATCAAAGGATTTAAGCCTCACTACTACATAAATGGTAATTCTACACTGCACATTGTACACGGTTTTGCCAATTTTATATGAAAACCGTGTAGCTCGAAGGTTTTTCTGAAAACCCAAAAAGACCACTGGAATCATACACTGATATTTATTAAAGAATCAGTGTAGAATTGTTTGGAAAAAAGGCCGTGTATGATTTATTAGAGAGCTACACGGATATTTGTTACGGATATTTAACAAATATCCGTGTAGGAATAGAGACACATATTTTTTATAATAAATCCGTGTAGAAAGATTACCATTGTACACGGTTCTTAAGCATAAATATCGGTGTATCATTTGTTAGAGAGCTACACGGATGGTTAAGTATAAATCCGTGTAGAAAAGTGTAGGGTTTTGGTATAAAAGACCTTCTCCTTCCCCGCGCCGTATAAAAGCCCTTCTCCTTCTAGTGCCGTTTTGATCAAGTAATTCAACGAACGCAAAGGTTAGTGTTTGCAATTCATAGGTAAATCAAGGTTCCCCTGTATAACCTTAGGAAGAGAGAAAGACCGGTCACTTTACATATCGCTTATGATCAACTTTGACAATCATTTTCACGATTAATAATTGAAATTTTGATTTACGTTTATCAATTATGTCAGATCGCTTATCTATCAAAATAAGTCGCTATCTTTGGAGCTCATCTATCAAGACGAGCGATGTGATATAATTGATAACCTACATCTTGACTTCACATGTGAATTGCTTCATTTCTGGCAATGTATCTCCTTCATCTCTGGTATGTATGTTATGTTTCTTCCTCTAATTTTCTGTTACTTATTGTAGCTTACTTTCTAATCATTTTTTTTTATTTACAGATTGTGATGAACTTTCCGATGGACAGCATGTGATGAATTTCATTTTTTTTTCACTATATTTTATTTGACACTTTACAAGAACATTTTTTTCTTGGTTAGGTTCCACAGAAATGGGTAAAACTAACTTTCAATAATAAAACATGTTCTTTAAATTAAATCATGTTTTGATCACTTGTTTTTGGCGGTGTAGAAATGGCATGTTGCAGTGCATTGTTGTTTAATTTCTTACACAAACCCCCTTTGAATAAGATGTGGTTTGCGAAAGAATTTAAACAACAACGTAAGAACACTGTAACATGTTCATTTCTGCATCGCCAAAAACAAGGGACTAAAACATAATTTAATTTTCAGAAAATGTTTTATTAGTTGAAATATGTCATTGTAATTTTGGCCTTATTTTTTTCTTATTTTTTTATGGTCCATTTTAATAAAACTTTCTGAGGTTATTTGCCCCACCGAACCTTTTTCTTTAAAGCAAAAAGTAATTTTGTTTGAAAGTCCTATTAATTATTATATTATTTTTGCTAATTATGATGTGCCTTCAACGAAATCCTTACTTTTGTATGAAGTTTCTTCTTTTTCAGGAAATAGATAAAAGTTTGTTTGATTTAAGGAGTTCTAGGAAGAGTTTTGGACTGTGGTATTTAATTTGACTATTCTTTCTAAATAACAAAAGAAAATACGTAACATTGTTTAGGCTCCTTTTGCTTGATTTATAGCATTATAGAGATGAGAACAATTTACTCTTGAATCTACAAAGAAATGGCAACAGAATTTGATGCCAACAGAAATAGTAGAGACGGGAACAATTCACTCTGCACTCTTCAATCTACAATGAAAGACGTCCAGCCCAAAAGAGTTGTCAGCTGAGATGGATGCACGTTGGGAGAGATGGATGCACGTTGGGATGCCCATATTAAATTTATCATTTCTGAGCAGAGATGGATGCACGTTGGAAGATTAATTAAAGAAATGGACAGCTGTCATGTCTCCATCTCTGAAAGAATCATCAACTTTGAGCTAGCATGATGTTCACAAAATAATTATAAATTGAAATCAAACGGTAAAATTAAACAAATTGATAAATCAGAAAAATACTTGTCGCCTACAACTTGAGAAGCATAAAATAAAAAAAAGAAGGTTAGATGTCAGAGTTGTTGGTTGCGTGTAAGCTAACTGTTCTGACCGTATTTACAGGCATATTATATTCACTAGTTGACTTCAATCTTCAATCTTATTGCATAAGATTTTTCATAACACTCTTGGCTCTTACGCACTTATTGTATTGTATTTTTGTTTATTTATGAAAGTGACTAGGATGGAAACTGGAAAAAAAAATAGAATGAGGTAAAAATTTTAGAGTAGAATATAATTATTTTAAATACAATAGTTATCCGTGTGAAGATTTGTATTAATTGTAGGGGTCTATTGGGGAATAGACATAATAGAGAAATCTAGGGACTTGTTTGTTAGAATGTATGAGGCCTATATAAGCCCAAGCTTATTAATCAATAAACAAGTTTTCAAATAATTTAGTTCTTTTTGGTAGCAGAACTAGGGTTAGGGTTAGCCATCACAGATCCGCCACACTGTAGCAACCACGACACTGTAGCACCGTGTCACTGTAGTGACACTGTAGCAGCCGCATCTTTCTCTCCCACTTGGCCGAGACCCCTCTCTCTCTCTCCACCCTAACCCTACCTAGATGTTGCTCGCTTGATTGATTCGAGCCGTGTGGGGGGCCATACCACACGAATCCCGAGGGAAGGGTGATAGGGAGACGATCTCGATCTTGTTGATGAGATAGATCAAGATCGGGTCAAGAAGAGAAAGGTAGGGTTGATGAGGAGGATCTCGATCTTGAGGGTGGAGTAGGTCAAGAAAGGGAAAGAAGTCGCGAGTGATCTGCGTGATCTAGACTTGGATCCTTGTGATTGGAGATGTGAGGAGACGATAATAGTACGGGAGGTAAATGAGGTTTGGAGGCACTGGCGGGCATGGATTCTGAGGTTCTGAAGGTATTGGTTGGGCTCATACAGGGAGCTAGTGTCTCGATCAATGCCTTGGCACATGTTCCACCACAAGCGAAGCTAGATCTCCTTCCTATGGATCTGAAACTCGATGGACCGGCTACGTATCTCAGTTGGTCACGTCGGGTCAGGGCAGCTCTAGGAGGGAGGAGTCTTGAGGGCTATCTGAATGGAGCTAAGGTAGAGCCAAAAAAGGGCACTGCTGAGTGGACTGAGTGGAGTGCCACGCTCAACCTGATGTACACTTGGATGCTTAACTTGATGGTTCCCTCTATTGTTGCCACAGTGGATGGCATTGAGCGTGTGGAGGACATCTGGGCGAAGCTGAAGGGGACATATGCTGGGAGTGGGAACAACATGAGGGTGTTCCATATCGAGCGGGAGATAGATGCAGTGGTACAGGGAGATAGATCGATCCAAGAGTATGCCATATATCTGGAGCAACTATGGGTTGACCTTGATCATTTATCGCCGATGAGGAGCTGCAAGGATCCTGAGTGCACGAGAGGTGAGCACTCAGCAGAGAGGAGGACTATGCAGTTTCTGAAAACCTTCAACCCAACATTTGAGCAGAGGACTGGTTTGCTGCTGGCTTAGACGGAGGTTCCCCCACTTAAGGAGGCTATCTCAGCCATGATACAGGAGGAGAGTCGCATCGGGCTACTGGCTGGGAGGGGAGGACTCCCAGGATTGCGATCAGCATTGGTGGTTTCGAACACAGGTAAAGCAGGCGCACAGGAGGAGACTCGCAGGTGTTACAATTGTGAAGAAGTGGGCCATATAAGCAAGGCTTGTCCTAAGCCACCTAGGATGAGAGAGACAGGTGGACGTGGGACTCCTGGAGTTCGTGGTCAGGGCCGTGGGGGCCAAACAGGTGGAAAAGGAGGCTACCAGGGAAACCTGATGGTAGCAGGTTAAGAGGAGGAGGTAGGTGTGGTCTTCACTGATGAGGACCATTAGTTCTTGGAGGCACTGAAGAAGAAGCAAGAGCAGCAGATGGGAAAAGTGTGGCCGATAATGCATCCACCTCGTCTTTACCCAGGGGTAACATTGCTACTTTTGCTCACTCAGCCATAGGTACTAGTGATACGCATGCTCTTGCCTCTATATCCACCACAAGATCACTAGAATGGATAGTAGATTCTGGTGCATCTCGACATGTGATAGGTACTACTGGCGAGTTCTCTTCTTATACTCACCTAGCAGTGCCAGAGAGCATCTAGACAGTTGATGGTACAGCACAACCAGTAGTGGGTAAGGGTACAGTGAATTGTACAAATTCTGTGACTTTGTCCAATGATTTGCATGCTCCTTCTTTTCTTGTAAATCTCTTATCCAGTAGTGCCATTATACACTAACTTAAATGTGTTGTTTCTTTTGATATTCCCAAGGTAATCTTCCAAGAGAAGGGTACTGGTCGGAGAATTGGGACTGGCACGTGGCGTAGTGGACTGTGGTACTTGCACAGAGAGGGGATGGACTCCGCATTGACATCTATGGTAGAGAGAGGAGGAGTAGGAGGATCTGGGAGGAGCACAGAGGATGTGTTGATTCTATACCACCAGTGCTTGGGACACTCTTCTTTTGGTGTTTTGAGTCGTTTGTATCCGTCTTTGTATGAAAAGTCAAATAAACAAAAACTTGTGTGTGATGCTTGTGAGTTTGGCAAGCTCACTAGGAGCTCTTATGTTATTTCTGGTAATATGAATTCTTTTGTTTTTGATTTGATACATTCTGATATTTGGGGACCTTGTTCCACGAGTTCTATGAATGTTATCACTATTTTGTTACTTTTATTGATTGTTTTTCTTGTGTTACTTGGTTGTATCTGATGAAGAATAAGAGTGATGTGTTTGGTTGCTTTATAGACTTTCACAAGTCTTCAGACTCAATACGATGCAGTAGTGAAGGTATTGAGGTATGATAATGGGACAGAGTATATCCACAAGGCGTTTAGGGAATACTTGTCATCTCAAGGAATACAACATCAAACTACATGTCCATACACACCAGTGCAGAATGGGGTAGCAGAGAGAAAGAATAGACATATTCTAGAGGTAGCTCGAAGCATGATGATCTCCATGAATGTCCCAAAACACTTGTGGGGGCAAGCAGTCATGACAACTGCTCAATTGATCAACATGATGCCCTCAAGGATGTTGGAGTGGAAAACCCCGTGTGAGATGTTGTAAAGGGATAATAGAGGTATTCTTCTCTTGAAAGTGTTTGGCTGTGTGTGTTTTGTGAAAGACAACAGACCAACAGTGGGTAAGCTTGATCCTAGAAGTGTCAAGTGTGTCTTTGTGGGATATTCTGCTACCCAGAAGGGATATGTTTGTTGGAGCCCAGTAGAAAATAGGCTGTTTGTGAGCATGAATGTGCATTTTTGAGAATTCGAGCCATATTACACACTGGAGGTGACTTCACCCTTCGGTGACTCAGTGGATACTGGAGGTATGAGGTGAGAGGGGGAGAATGGTAAGGGGTTGGTGAATGTGGGATCAATCCCTTTATCGATTCCTTGCCCTGTTGAGAGAGGAGGATCGGTTGAGGAGGAATAGGAGAGTGAAGAAGAAGAGGAGGAGGAGTCCATAGGTGGTGGGACTCAAGCTCAGGGGGAGCTGAGAGTGTATATAAGAAGAATGACGCAGAATGAGATACAAGTACCAGCGCCTGCAGTACCACTTGTGCCATCTAGTCCCTTGTCCCGATCTACTCTGACTCTTGAGACACCTACACCACCCTCAGACTCAGACTACTCAGGGGGAGCTGAGAGTGTATACAAGAAGGAGGCAGAATGAGGTACCAGTACCAGTGCCTGTAGTACCCCTTGTGCCATCTAGTCCCTTGTCCCGATCTACTCTAACTCCTGAGACATCTACACCAGACTACACAGGTGATATGATTCCTCTGTGCTCTCCTCCCACTCCCATGACAGTAAGGAGGACCTCTCGCAGCAATGCGGGAGTTCCCCCTGATCGTTATGGTTTTCCACATGATATCGCTCAGTTTGCATCTTTGGACATTATCTCTATACCCAAATGTTGGCAGGTTGCTAAGGAGGATCCAAAGTGGAAAGCAGCTATGCAGGAAGAGCTTGGTGCCCTCGATAAAAACAAGACATGGGAGATAGGGCCGCTACTAGCGGGCAAGAAGGCAGTGGGGTGCAAATGGGTTTTCACAGTGAAGCAGACTCCAGAAGTGAAAATTGATTGCTACAAGGCACGGTTGGTGGCAAAGAGGTACAGTTAGATGTATGACATCGACTATGATGAGACCTTTGCACTGGTAGCAAAGATGAGCACAGTTAGGACTCTCATCTCTCTTGCGGTGAATGGTGGATGAAAGTTACACCAGCTTGATGTGAAGAATGCATTTCTCTATGGAGATTTGCTAGAGGAGGTGTATATGGAGATACCCATAGGCTTCAGCACAAACTAAACAGCGGGAAAGGTATGTAGACTGAGGAAGTCCCTGTATGTATTGAAACAGTCTCCTCAAGCTTGGATTGACAGGTTCAGGAGAGCTATGGTAGGCATGGGCTATGAGCAGATCAATGCTGACCACATGGTGTTCTTTCGACGACATGGTGGTCACATTACTATGCTTGCTATGTATGTCAATGATATGATTGTCACTGGGGATGATGAAGAGGAAATTGCTCAGCTGAAGGAGAAGTTGGGGAAGGAATTTGAGGTGAAGGATCTAGGACAGCTTAGGTATTTTCTTGAGTTTTGAGGTGGCTCGTAGAGCAGAAGGGATCGTTCTATCCCAAAGGAAGTATGTCCTAGACTTGCTCACGGAACAGGCATGTTGGGGTCCAAGCCTGCAATTTCTCCAATTGATCAGAAGTTCAAGTTGAGCGTTGAGGCAGAAGAACAGGTTGATCGTGAGAGGTACCAGAGACTGGTAGGCAGACTGATCTATCTGAGTCATACTCGTCCTGATATCTCATTTGCAGTGAGTGTGGTGAGCTGCTACTTGCATGACCCTAGGCAGGGCCATATGGATGTAGTGTATCATATTCTGAGGTACTTGAAGAGTGCACCAGGGAAGGGCTTGATTTTCAGGAAGAATGGACACTTGAGCATTGAAGGCTATTGTGATTCTGACTGGGCAAGTTGTGCCGATGACAGGAGGTCCACATTTGGCTACTACATGTTCGTAGGTGGCAACTTGGTCTCTTGGAAGAGCAAGAAGCAGTCGGTTGTTGCGAGATCGACGGCAGAAGCAGAGTACATGGCCATGGCCTTAGGAGTTGCTGAGATGTTATGGCTGAGAACTCTATTGGAAGAGCTCAAGGTGGACCAAGGAGCTCAAATAAAGTTTTGTGGTGTGACAACAAGTCAGCAATCAGCATTGCCAACAATCCGGTCCAGCACAACAGAACAAAGCATGTGGAGATCGATAGGTTCTTCATCAAGGAAAAGTTGGATAGTGGACTATTGGAGCTGAGTCATGTAGCTACTAGAGATCAAGTAGTTGACTGCCTCACCAAAGGACTTAGCTCAATAGATCTATCTAGGTTGTATGACAAGATGAGCTTAGTAGATATCTTTTGCTCATCTTGAGGCGGGAGTGTTGAGATTTGTATTAATTGTAGGGGTCTATTGGGAAATAGACATAATAGAGAAGTCTAGGGTCTTGTTTGCTAGAATGTAATAGGCCTATATAAGCCCAAGCTCATTAATCAATAAACAAGTTTTCAAATCATTTAGTTCTTTATCCGAATTCTCCAGAATAGAAATAATTGTATAATTATTTTAGTATTTTTTCTGAAAAAAGAAAACCAAAAACAAACATATTTTGGAAATAATTTTAGGCTAGTGGTAGGCAAGTGCCTCCTCCTAGTCCCTGTGGCTCCGCCACTGGTATCCACCGATCTCCATTGAAACCATATATAGACTATGCTGCTATCAAACAGGTATCATGATTAGGCCTTGTATTACAATACACCTCTTTAGATATGTATTGTAATATTATACAATGCATAGCACACATATATAGGTTCGTACTATGGTTCTATATCTATATTTTTAATGTCCAAACAATTGATCTGAACTGCTCAATATGAAACTACATTGAGACCAAATTTTACAGTTTTTTTTTTATTTTTTACTTTTTTGAGATACGTAGGAAATCACTTCATTATATTCTTGGAAGTGATTTTCTAAACACCTGTGCTCACGTTGGTGTAATAATATATGTTTCCCTTTCAATACATATTCCAATCATCAAGCCCTTAGTCTCTTCGTGAGCTTTCTAAATTGTGGTAAAACGCTCAAATTGGCATTTCATACCAAAAGTTATAGCCGTTTAAGTTTGGAAAAAAATGTATTGATGTTTTATTGCAAAAATATCAATGACGCGCCGATGTTTTATTGCAAGAATATCGATGAAACGTCGATGCAAAATAATTAGAGTTATTCTCTCTCTCTCAGCACAAAATAAATACTTAAAAAAAAACATGTATCGTTGGCATAGCCAACGGTAGGACAGAAACAGTACCCATCAGGGGCAGAGGCATACTTTCAAGTTATGGGGGTCAAAACCTTAGAAGTTTCGTATGGAGATCAATCATATGAAATTTTCACAAAAGTATGGGCGTCAATTTTATAGTATTCATAGCATTTAATCTAAATTATATAGCAAAATCGTGTCAAAGTATGGAAATTTTGGAAAGTATTTGACAGGATGAAATATGAAGATATAATCCTTGTCAACCCTTGTTATTACTGGATTTTGGTAGCTTGATAGAGAGGAATAATTTGATTAAAAATTGTCTGAAAATTAGAAGAGATTAGAGGGATACATAGGCAATTTCACCTTAATCATAATAAAACCATCCAAAAGTCCAAAGTAGGTGGGTAGTCAATTATCCTGTGCAGCATACATGCAGCAGTGAAGAATGTAATTTGACTCAGACAGTTGGGACCCAAACAATTTTATGACTGGATCTGGTGTGGCTTTACTTCTACCTACCACAAGCTCTGCTGTACAGCCTGGCCAGAGGAAATCTACATGTTACACGATTAATTAAAAAATTAATTCTTGTCAGCGCATTTTCTCACGCAACACAATATGTCATCATTATTGCTCATCCTGTGAACGCTTTTCTTTCACAATTTTTTTTTGTCAAACCTCAACGCAATTCTAATTCCAAGGAAAAAAATAGAGAAAATAATGAAAGAACCATTGAAGTCGATCATCTCGTACCATTCCTTTCCACTTTTCTGAAATTTCTTCAACTCTCTCCAAAACATGTGTCAAAATTAAGTGATCCAACTTAACTCGTGAAGACAACCATGGCTGAGGCGGCTGTTCTTGCAACCTTAGGGTGGGTAGCAGCCCCCCTGATAAAAATACTAATCGACAAAGCATGCGACCATCTCGGCAGCGGCATCGACAAAAAAATGAAGATACTTCAGGCCACAGG
Organism: Carex parvula; assembly: GCA_025461045.1. Taxonomy (NCBI): domain Eukaryota; kingdom Viridiplantae; phylum Streptophyta; class Magnoliopsida; order Poales; family Cyperaceae; genus Carex; species Carex parvula. The sequence continues at coordinate 14,413 of JAJGRW010000153.1, forward strand.
ACTTCCTCGCCTCTCTCTGGCGATTGAGAAAGCGGAAAAGAGCCCCAACAAGGAAAAGCTAGTGGAGTGGCTCAAAAGGCTCAAGGGTGCATACTATGAGGCTGAGGAAGCAATCGACCTAGTTGAGTATGAACTGCTTAAACAAAAGGTAATGAAGGATAGAAAATCACTAGAACAAAAGGAGAAGAGTGAGAGGGGAACCGGAACTAGTTTACCATCCCAAATTGTACTACAGAGGTTAAAAGATAGCTTATCTATTTTCTCCCGGAAAAAAATCAAGCTGAAGGGTTGTATAGACAAACTCATAGAAATTGTAAAGGAGGCCAACGAATTTCGTGATTTGTTGGAGGACCAAGAAAATGCTAGTTGTAGTGATGCTCACAGGGATACAAGTGCAACGCCTCCGATAAGTGTTTTTGGTCGTGAGAAAGATAAAAATGAAATAGTAAGCTTACTCACAAAAACATTCAATTCTAGGCCAGTTATCCCTATAATTGCCATTACGGGACGTTCTGGTGTTGGGAAAACTACACTTGCCAGTATGCTTATAAACATATGGATGGACAGAAACATTTTGATCTTTGTGTGTGGGTGCATGCCCTCGCAAATTTGAGGCCACTCACGTGATTAAGAGCATGATAGAAAACATAGAGGCAAATGAACACACTCCTAATAATAATCCTTCTAAAAATCTTCAACCTCTTTCATCACAAATTGGACTCATGTTAGGTTCTAAGAAACTTCTGCTTGTGCTAGATGATTTTTGGAGTGATACTGAGGATATTGTTGCCCAATGGGAGACTTTCATTGGTTGCTTAAGTAGTTGCTTACCAGAGAGCAGAATTGTACTTACAACTCAATCCAAAAATGCTACACGACAAGCCGGCCTTGGCCGAGTTTCAGAAGTAGAGACCTATAATTTAGTCGAGATAGAGGAGGGTCAATTTTCGGAACTCTTTATGCACTATGCTTGGCCTAGCAATACTCATTTGCCAAAAGAAAAATTCGAAAAAATAGGTCGAAAAATAGCTGTTAAGCTAAAAGGAGATCTGGTGCGGCAAAGCTAGTGGGTCATCAGTTGAGTGGAAATCTGACCCAAGGCATTGGGAGGAAGTAGCAGAAAAGATTGGTTGGGGGCTAACATGAAAGCGAGGATCTGGAGCTATCAGCAGTTGCCTCTGGATCTCCAACGTTGTTTTGCAATCTGTAGTATATTTGGAAAAGGCTATATGATCCAAAGAGAGCTTT
>JAJGRW010000153.1:22942-58107 GCA_025461045.1 Carex parvula
TGAGTTGAAGTTTACGTTTAAGTTTTTTTTTGGTCTAATTTTTACTGTTCTTGTTCTTTACCATACTTTTTCTTAGGCATTGTTTGTGTAAATTTATGAAGTCTCAGATCTAGGGGTTCTGCAGTTTTTATATTCATATTAGGGTATATAATAAAAAACAAATCATTTTGGATAATTTAGTTAGTGTTTTATCAAACTTTAGCTTTGTGTTTTCATTTTGAAATTTAGTTACGTTTTTGATCTTCAGATCTAGGGTATCTATAAAAAAATATTATTTTGAGTATTTGGTTAGTGTTTTCATTTTGAGAAATTTCCTAAAAAAAAATAGACCGCCAGGAAAGTTTGGATATATTTTTAAAATTTCAGAAAACTATGGATAATTTGTAATTTTATTTATGGTCGATTAATAAAAAAAATCGGTGTTTTTTTATTTTATGGTGGATATCAATAACAAATTCGGTTAATTCTGATATTAATAAAAAATTTATACTGATATCGATTCAGGTGGATTTTGTTTTTATATGGATAATTTGTAATTTTTATTTATGGTCGATATTAATAAAAAAAATCGGTGTTTTTTTTTTTTATGGTGGATATCAATAAAAAATTCGTTAATTCTGATATTATAAAAAAATCTTAATGATATCGATTCAGGGGATTTTGATTTTTTATGGATATTTATCGGTTCCGACCGATTTTGTCCTCTCTTAAAGTTTTTTTTGCCCCCATCTATAATCTGATTTTTAATTGAGATAAATTTAGAGTTAAAAAAAATAATTTTTTTTAAATTATGATTAGTAATTAGAAATTATAAGTTAGAGCATCAGAATTATCAAATCAGTGCATTGAAAATTATAAGTTAAAGTATTATTTTTTATCTAGTACCTGATTAAGTATCGATAAAGATTACTGTCATATTTTCAAGAGCTGACTTGTTATAAATCAGAAGTCTAGAAGATGAAATTATTTCTTAAAGAACTCAATGCATGGGCCTTGATTTAGAATTCCGACACTTCAGTAAACCAAAATTCCAACTTTTCTTCTTCCTTTTAATTAAAAAACAACAAGTTTATAGGACAAACTTTTAAACTTTATTATTGCCGGATTTTGGTAGCTTAAATGTCTAAAAAGAAGAGATTGCAAGGGTATATAGGCAATTTAACCATCAATTATGGAGTCCCCCAGCATGTGGGCTCCCCAGTGTGTGGGTAGTCAAGTCAATTCCCAACTACAGTCTACAGGTAACAGGCTACAGTCCATATCCCACACGGCCAGGCTACATTCTCTGTTGTAAGAAGCAGAGTATGAGGAGAACGAAATTTGTTGTATTTGATATATTTTTCTATTACAAAAGAGTTTGTATTTATAATTACAAGTTCTAAATTAATAAATCAGTTTGTACTATTTCTATTTATGATAATGACGGCCACACATTACCGTTTATTTCTTTCTATATTTGATCTAAACTCTTGGATCGTGCATGGTTCAATGATTAATGATGAATGTTGAGATCAATTTTCAACACTCCTCCCTGAAGCAAGAATTGTAAATGTTCCATTTTTGTAGCTCTTTGTAGACAACTTTACCCCTGCTCTTCCTTTTCTATAACATTTAAAAAAAACAGTATTGGCCCTTGGTTAAATATTCATAATACAAAAGATGTTTGATATTTCATTTTTTTTTCAATTTTTTGTTTATATGGATATTATGTTTTTATTAGCATAGATAACTAATAATTTAAAAAATAATTAAAGATGATCGAATTATTTTATTATATATGAAAATAGCAAACATTATAAAATACAAATTATTATTAATTCAAAAATGATATTGAAAATTGCAAATTATTAAAATAGATAAAAATATTTAAAGAAGGGTATATAAAAATGTTAACTACCAATGAGCATTCAATAATAAATTAAGTACCAATGAAGATTATTGTCAAAATCAAAATAAGTCTAGAAGATATTATTATCCCTAAAAAAAAAATCAAGGACTGCTAGCTATTAGATATTCATGCATGGGCCTTGATTTTAAATTTCGACTATTCAAAGACTGGGAACTAAAATTCCAACTCTTCTCTTCTTCCTTTGTATTAGAAAAAAAAATTCCAACCCTTATTGTGGCCTGATTTTGGTATCTTGACAGAATAATAATAATTACAGTTACATGAATAAATATCTGTAAAGAAGAGATTCGAGGGGTATACAGGTAATTTCAGCCTTAATCATGAGCGTGTGGGCTCCAAAATGGGTGGGTAGTCAAGTCAATTCCCTACTACAGGTAAAGGCTACAGTCCATATTCCATATCCCACACAGCATGCATGCAGTAGCGAAGCATGTGATTCAACTTTATCAATGACTGTTGTGGCTTCACCTCTGCCTACCACAGTCTGTGTGCTAGCTGTGCAGCCTGCAAGAGGAAATCTATATGTCATCACTGTTCGTCCTGTGAACGCCTTTCTCTTTTTGCCAAACCAAAACGCACTTCTAATTCACAAGGAAATAGAAAACAAGAGGGAATAAGATTTCTTCTCTTGTTTATTTAATTAATTAATCATTGTCGACCCTTGTTATGGCCGTATTAGAGAAACATAAGTGTCTTAAAAGAAGAGATTCGAGAGTAGGTACATAGGAAAATTTCACCTTAATAACAAAATTACCCAAATCTGTTTCTTACGACCTGGTTAACATTGTTGTATTTTTTGGATATTTAGGAATAATGAAATTAATTAATTAGTTGTGCCATTTCCTCATTTCTATGAGATTAAATTGGTGAACTTGTTGGAGAATACATGACCATTCCTAGCTACTAGCTTTAACGGATATTGGTTTGGATCGATGAGACACATGTTAAAACCATGACACAAATGGCTAATTTGGTCAATTATTGTGCTTGTAACAATCTTAAACCTGATCTGCTGTAGTGAATGACCGCTATTGGCGCTTCATGCATGGGCCTTGATTTAGAATTTCGACACTTTAGTAAACCAAAATTCCAACTTTTCTTCTTCCTTTTAATTAAAAAAACAACAAGTTTATAGGACAAAATTTTAAACTTTATTATTGCCGGATTTTGGTAGCTTGACAGAAAAAAATAATTAGATGAATAAATGTCTAAAAAGAAGAGATTCCAAGGGTATATAGGCAATTTAACCATCAATTATGGAGTCCCCCAGCATGTGGGCTCCCCAGTGTGTGGGTAGTCAAGTCAATTCCCTACTACAGTCTACAGGTAACAGGCTACAGTCCATACTCCATATCCCACTACAGGTAAAGGCTATACTCTATATATAGTCCTACATTATCCTCTGCAGCATGCATGCAGTAGCAAAGCATGTTTACTGTAAATGACGGTACATAACTCATTTCAAGGATATTATTCTATAATAGCATTTAATACACACAATGTGAATTTTTTTTTTAAAACGTAATTAAAATAATTAAGTTTTAAAAAAACAATTTGAATATATTTTTTTTTACAAAAATTAAAAAAATCAAACTGGTAACTCGTATGTACTTTTTTTTTTCTATACCGAATTACCACTTTGGTATAGGCTTTTTTAACAATTCGGTATAAAAAAGAAGTTCATACCGAGTTGCCAATTCGGTTTTTTATGATTTTGTAAAAAAAAAAATGTAATCAAGTAGTTTTTTTTAAAATTAATTATTTTAATTACGTTTTTAAAAAAAAAATTCCTGCAATGTTTCATTAACCAGAAAGTGAGAAATCTTTTGTATATTAATTAACTATATTATACACTCGATTTAAATTTTTTTTTGTTCGGAGAAAGGTAGATCTTTTGCGAAACAAATTTAATCTGTTCATGTTAGTCATTATGTGGGTTAGAAATTTGACCCATAAACTATCAATATGTCGGGTCTGATATCATTTAGGACTTAATCATAAATTTTGTTGTTTCTGTAATGTAGTTATTTGTTTGGAATTTTGTAATTTGTCCTTTTAATATTATCAGTACAATTTATATATGAAATATACCGAAACTTTTAAACATAACACAGTTCATAAAAAAATAAACCAAAAATACATCGTTTTTGGTTAATTCGAAATCTACCTTGACCACTCCGGCCTTGTGCGGCCCCATTTACTGGGGACCCCATAATGCCGATGCGGACTCTGAAATGAGGCCGCACAATGCCCGAGCGGTCCCCTATTTTTTTTAATTTTATTTAAACCGAAATCTGTTATTTGTTTTCTGTTTTTTTTGTTATAAAAATGGTTTTATTCGTTTTAGTTTTAGTTAATAATGTTGTTTAAATTGATATATTTTTTGTCGTATCATATTTTAGAAATGTGGTTCGTTTGAAATATTTAGATATGTTGTTCGTTTGAAATATTTTATTTTGTACTACGAAATATGATATAATGAACAATATAAATAAATAACCAAAACAAATAAAATAAATAACAAAGAAACAAAATAAATAAGTGGCATAATCTAACAAATAAGTCTAGATCTGACAAAACATCTAACAAATTAAAAGTCAAAGTCTATGGATGAGGACTAAATATCTTCCTCTGCTTCTTCTTCCTGAACCCTCGACCCGCCTGGAGTCTGTAATGTCTGTAGAGTCCTCCGCCTGAACATCTGGAGACCGAACCGGCTCGTCATGAACCTCCTCAATCTCGGATGTCTGCTGGACTCCAGGACCAAAAACCATAGTCGATCCAGACTCAGTCTGCGTGAATAAATATGCATGTCTGGTAATGAGGTCATCACGCATTATTGTATGGTTATTGGAAATCAATTTTGGTCAAATAAATTTTATGGTCTCTCAATACTCTTCGGTAATTGTTTGGGATTATGTGGGGGTGATTTTTTGGACGGTGAAGAATTTTTCAAGTCATGAAGAGACTAGACGACTCTAGTAGTCATGTGGGGGGTGATCCCTAAACCCTAAACAACGTTTTTTTTCAAGTCATGAAGAGACTAGACGACTCTAGTAGTCATGAAGAGACTATGTCTGTAGCTGCTCTGTGCGACTTGAAAAATTCTTGGTAGTGACTACAGAGTCGTCTAGTCTCTTTATGACTTAAAAAAAAGCTCTTCGTTTTTGCTTGGGAATCACGGCTGGGTCCCGTATACAATTTAAGTCTATCTCTCTAGTGTTGGTGGGTTCATGTTCCGTCACAGAGATGTAACTTTGTCTTTTGTATTAGACAATCATTCAAATTTTAATGTTTAATGTTTTTGGAAGGAATTTTCTTATTTTTTTATTGAAAAACGGAGGAATCCTCAGTTTTTTTTTTTATAAAAACAGGTATTCAATTCAAATTAGCGTGTGGTTACCATATATCTCTTAGTTTTGTAGAACATAATATGTAATAGGAACCTTTCAATTATGAGTCCGAATCTGCTGCTACAAAAGTAGTTCTATTATGAGTCATAATAGAAAGACACCGTGCATTCACATAAAAGATGAACACAAAAAATGTGAATAGAAAGACACTGTGCATCCACATGAAAGATGAAAACAAAAATTTGAATAGAAAGACACTCTGCATCCACGTGAAAAATGAAAAAAATAGAAATACAAGTGTTTGAGAACACTCTGTCAATGGTGTCTCTTATGATATATACATTCATGCGGGTCCTGCTCTGTCAATGGTGTCTTTTCTATGGTTCTCATTAAATGAAATACAAGTGTTTGAGAGCTAAATGATAAAATTAAACAGGATGCTTCAATAACTATCGGTTGCGAATAATCCAGTATCCAAGAAAGAAAACTTCGTTTACTTTTGTTTTGTTTTCTTGTTTCAAAATTTATATTTAGTAAAAAAAAAGATTAACCTTGTCATTTGAAACGAAATATTAAATATTTGCTAGTAGTAAAGTAATATTAAATTAAAAGAGCAAATCGTCTTAATATAATATGTTAGCAAGTAGTGAGTCTAAAACGTGTCAAAATTAAGTAATTTGGTGATTTTAACTTTACTCCACGGCTCAACCTTTGAACTCATGAAATCACTTTAAATTAAATCACCCTAAAATTTCTGTTTGATCAGGAGTTCAGGACTGTTTATTCTAATCTTAATTTTAAAACTCCCGTGTACGTATTTAAGACAGGTCCGAACAATCATTGGTTGGGATTTGCTCATGTGCATGCGTTACCTGAGGAGATATTCTTGTTTCTCTTCTCACATATTATTGGCTGATTCTATTGGGTTGTCTAGCGTGCACAAAAGAGGTCGAATATTATATTCTTTCTACATGGGGGTTAGAAGTGATTTACATGCGGGAGAATTGCAAGTATACCCTTCAAAAACATTGAAGTATTTTTCTCACTAAATTCATAATAAAACATAGTTCAAATGTCTCATGTCGTTTATAATTCATTTGTGCCTCACATTCATATTTTCATTTTAAAAATTCAAAACAATCAATTTAATCTGCTCAATATGTCTCAATATTAAAATATACTTGGAGAACATAATTTTATATTTTTTGAAATATTTTACTATTTTTTTAGATACGTACAAAACCAATGTTTTTCAGAAGATTTGGATCATCCAAACCAATAATTTTGTACATATCCAAAAACAATAAGTTTCGTAACTGAAGAATACGTACGTACGGTATTAGCTAGGGTTAGTCTTATAGGTAGGTTGTTCGTATTACCAGTGTTTTACGCAATTTGAATGTCATGTAATGATCTGTTAATGGTTGTTGAATGTGGACCATACATGGTATCTCAAAATGTTTGATGAACAGTAACAAATATAAAATGTAGATCATATTAATTCCAAATTAAGGAAGATTGTCCAATTAATTCAATTAATTGCTGATGGATTTTGACTCTTTAGAATATATGGATTTTGAATTCAATTAATTCAATTAATTGCGCAAAGTTTAGAAGGGTAAATATGCTATTATGAATTTTAGTGGGGGGAATGTGTAATTTTGATGTTTTTCAGGGGGTATACATGAAATTCCCCCTTTTTATTTTTTGAATTTGCATATTTTGCATATTTTGTTTTTGCTCTGTTGTGTAAATTGTTGGGTTTATGTGATGTTTGTAGCTGGGACAAACGACGGGAAGTTATATTTTGTGAAGTATAAGAACTTTGCGCATGTGCATAATCGGTGGGCCCCGGATGCACAACGACATGATGAGGCCCCAGAACGAACTACTCCTTTTCTGACATGATGAGGCCCCAGTATAAGGACAAACGACATGATGAGGCCCCAGAACTTTGCGCATGTGCATCTATTAATTACACCTCCACTTTGTAAACGAACTACTCCTTTTCTGGGACAAGGCACCGAATGTGGTTTTCATTGATGAGCAGGAGAAAGTTATGAAGACGATTTTGTTTATTATGTTGGTTATAGAGTATATCTGCCGCCCGATTGTTATAGTTTCAAGTGTTATTTCTTTGCCTTTGTGGGAATCGAAATTTCAACATCTGGCGCCAAATATCAATGTTGTCAGCTATACCGGTACCGAAGCTCATGCGAGATTTTGAGTTTTATGAGGAGAGTGGTAAGCATCCTGATGCTATTTTGCAGGTAAGCATCTCTTTACATATGCATGCATTACCTAAATATTCATGTTCCTTGATTATTTCTTACTGTTTTAACCCCCCCTCCCCCCTCTCTCTCTCTCTCTCTCTCTCTCTGTTGCTCTCTATTTTATAGGATTTTGATATGTTAGACTCTATTGGGTGGGAGGCAGTCATAGTAGATGAGTGTCAAAACTCGAGCATTTCAAAATATCTCGAGAAATTCAAGAATCTCTCTTGTGATTTCAGGCTTCTCCTATTAACCTCTCCTGTCAGGGTATTTTTAACAACATTTATTTTAGTATTCAAAGCCTGTTTGGGTTAGACTAAAGTTTCATGTTAATGTATTCAAAAGTCAAAACCTGTTTGAGTAGTCTTAACTTTAAATTATAATCTAACTCAACAGCTTCTAAGTGTTATTGTGCTTAGATGGTGGTAGTTAGAACTTTTAAATTTTCAATAGAGTGCTTAATTATGTATTTAAAACCTCTTTGCTTCTATTAAATCCAATTAGATGGTGGTAGGTATACCCGAAACATCTAAGGTCATGGAACACTGGGTCCCGGCACGGTTTTCTGGACCCTATCAACAAGATTTTTATTTATTGTTTATTTATATATTTATTTTTTTATGTACAACTATTTGGAAAGAGGGATTGAAAAACGAAAAACTGCATCAAAACCGAAAATAATATAGAACCATAGATTGATGCACAAATATCAACTCATGATGCCTAGCAGAAGGAAAAAGTTTATAATGCTATTAATGATGTGTGATGATTCATTTGCAGAGATATCAAATCAAGCAGCTGCTTTAACATCAGTTGAAGCAAGAGCAAATCTAAGAGGCATGCAAAAGGATCTTCATCTTTTATTTGAACCAAATCTACTCAGTTGTGTCAATCAGCCGATTTTCCAGTATGTTTTTCAATTATCTTTGTTTTTAGTTGAACTTATAAGATATACGTCATAAGATTAAACAAGTTATATGTCACAAGTTTGGTGTTTAATCTTGTGACGTATATCTTATAAGTTTAACTAAAAACAAAGATAATTAAAAAGCATACTGGAAAACCGGCCGATTGACACAAATCAAGTAGATTTGGTTCAAGTAAAAGATGATGGTCCTTTTCCATGCCTCTTAGATTTGCTCCGATTCCGATTCCACGGTCAAGAACCCGATTCCGATTCCGATTCCGATTCCGATTCCGATTCCGATTCCGATTCCGAGTTTCAGAACCATGGGAAGGATGCTCTCTTCTGAAGTAAGATATATTAAGTAATAATAATAATAATAACAAACTGGCGTATTCACACACATAAAAAAATTTAGACAAATAATAGTTGGTAACATATTATTGTTAGAGAATCATACTAAAACAACAAGAATATCAGCTTTTACGGGTCTGATACTATTGAAAAATGCTTCTCAAAAGGATCAGTTGAAGAAATCATAGCCTCTTTGGTAAGACATTGCAAGAACTCACAAAGTAATATTCATAGAAAGAATAATATCACCTTAGGTGTGCTTAAATTCTTTCCCTCAACATATATAGTCTAATTTATATATGACTTCCTTAACTAGGAACAAGAGTTGTCAGTTGACCCGAAAGAAAGGATTGCTTCAGCAATTAAAGCAATGAAGACAGCCTCACCAACAAATCTCAAAATATTTCTCAAATCCGTAATTTATTTTGCATATGGGAACTTTCTATTAAAATTTTCTGAAAAAAGACACTTTTTTCTTTTACGAATGGCAAAATATATATAGATGCTCATGTTTTAATTGCATATGTATGCAACAGATTAGACAAGGAAGGAACCAGACTTGCAAGGAATGCATACAACGGGAATATATAATGTTTTCGCATGCCTTAAGGCGAACTGTTACCAATGCAATGATGTATTTGAGGTTGTTAAAACACGGCACAATAATTGCCAATCAATAATTTTGCAGACTTAACATTTGCTCATAATATATTCTTCTTTTACATGCAGGGTGTAGCAGCTAAATTAATAGACAAACCGGGATCCCCAAACGTATGACCTGAATTTTACCTTTTCTTTTCCCAATTATGCCCTTCTTGCTAACATTTCTGATAATACTTAAAGGGAGCTATGACCTAACTTCAATGGAAAGAACATAACAACATTCCAACTTTTGTATTGATAATCTTTTTCTTTTAATTCTTGCAGTGGGACCCATCTATCGACTCTTTCGCAGGTCACAGATTAGATGGTAAACAAATGTTTTCAATAAGAAATCGAGGATGAGGATTGGCCACACTTAAATCTCCCTTCCAAAAAGAAATTCATTTCTACAACTTTGTTTCCGGCAAGACTGTAACTGGTTAAGATATATATCACATTGTTCGATCGGAACTATTTGTAATTATTTGTCTCCGGCTTTATAAGCCAGAAAGTGAATTAAAATGATTATACGCCTGTCATAAATTAATGTGAATTCAGAATTTCTTTCAATGGGCTCAACACACCAACATTTTACGGTCCATAAAGTTTAAAATTTAAGTAATGAATCTAATGAGATGGGGGTGACAATCTCACTTCCATTAATACGTACAGGAACAATGTGTAATACACGCGTGCTTTTGACTGCACTAGCTGCAATTACTGATGCCTTGAATGTTGCTTCCCAGGAACATACATTGGGCCACTGTATACTTTTTTTATTATAGCAGAGGGTTCACAAAATTCACAATCATGGGTCGACTGTGACTCATATTCATGCCCATAATAGTTAGAATCGGTTATTTCTAGAAATTCATTTCCATAACCTACAACTACTGGATCTTTTGTGAAAATAGGAGAACTATATACTGCACATTTGTATGGTTGTAAACGAAAACCTTCACCACCCATTGATAACAGTTTTGGGTGTGTAAGGTTAAACCTTAATTAGGGTGAATGCGAAATGGTGGAACGGAACCTCAGCATATATGAATGAAAATAGGTAGCTAATGGGAAAAAATATATCTTGACTGAATGCCACCATTTCATTGTGAAATGTTTTAGAAAGAGATGATGAATGAATTTTGTATTAACTTGTTCTGTATTGTTACATTGGTTGTACATATGCATATATAGGCTATTGGTGAATTATCCATTATACAATTTTCTAGTATGTCGGATTCTATATATTTGCCTAATTACAAGGATTAATTAGCTAGGTACCTAATTTAGCTCTAACAGCTGTAATTTGGATGCTTGCTGATCTATTTCCTAAACCGGCTTATGATGATCTTCTGAGGCCTGATTCCTTATTTCTCAACATTCCCCCTCAAGTTAGGTTTGAACATGTTTATAGAACCTAACTTGATCAAAATTCTTTGAAAATTCCCTTTATCTAAAGCTTTGGTGAATATATCCGCTAGTTGGTCGTGGCTTCTCACAAATTGAGTATTTGTTTCTCCAGCTTGAACTTTTTCTCTTATGAAGTGACAGTCCACTTTGATATGCTTAGTTCTTTCATGAAACACTAGATTTTATACTATATGCCGTGCAGCTTGATTATCACAATACATTGGCATTGGTCCTTCGCATAAGATTTTCATGTCACGTAGCAACCACTTGAGCCATACTAGCTCACTTGTTGTAGATGCCATTGCTCTATATTCTACCTCTGTGATGGACCTTGCAATCACATTCTGCTTGTTACTTTTCCATGTCACGAGATTTCCGCCTACAAATGTGCAGTATCCTGTGGTTGATTTTTGATCAAAATTTCCGACCCAATCTGCATCAGAGTAGGCGAGAATATTATTAGTATTATTTTTCTTCATCCATAACCCTTGTCCAGGAGACCCCTTTAGATACTTAATAATTTGGTTTACTGCTTCTAGATGAGTGGTTCTTGGAGCATGCATAAATTGACTCACAGTGCCAACAACAAAAGCTATATCGGATCTAGTAACAGTCAAGTAATTAACTTTTCAACTAATCGTTGGTACTGTCCTATGTCCTTTAAAGGTTCACCACTTTCTGGTTCAAGTTTATTGTTGGCATCCATAGGATATTTGCAGGTTTTATACCAAGTTTACATGTCTCCTTCAATAGATCAAGGGTATATTTCCTTTGAGAAAGAAACAAACATTTGCTTGAGTGAGCAATTTCAATGCCTACGAAATACTTAAGTTTTCCTAAGTCTTTAATGTCAAATTTTTCTTTTAGATAATTTTTTACATTGTTAAATTCTTTCTCATTATTACCAGTAATAATTATATCATCTATATACACAAGAACAATAGTTGTTGTGTTATTTGAATGTTTAACAAACATTGAAGAATCTCGTGTGCTTTTATCAAAATTAAGAAATAAAGAGAGTGACTGAGTTTTGCGTACCATGCTCGAGGAGATTGTTTAAGTCCGTAAATTGATTTATTCAGCTTACAAACATGTTTGGATCAACTTCATTATTATATCTAGGTGGTAGAGTCATATACACTTCTTTCTCTAAGTTACCTTGAAGAAATACATTTTTCACATCCATTTGCGACAAACTCCATCGTGAATCAGAGCTACCGATAGTAATGTTCTAATAATATTCATTTTTTCAACAGGGACAAAAGTTTCTTGATAATCTATACCATAGATTTGTGTGAATCCTTTTGCAACTAGTCTGACTTTATATCGTTCTATGGTTTCATCACTGTTATATTTAATTTTATATACCCATTTGCACCCTACTGGCTTTTTACCTTTTGGTAATGGTGTAATAGTCCAGGTATTATTTTTTTCAAGAGCTTGAAGCTCTTCTACCATTGCTTGGGACCAAGTTGGATTATTATTGGCTTCTTCAAAATTATTTGGTTCGGTTTCGTTTGAGATGGCAGTCAAGAAAACTTTGTCATCAGTAATAATATTATTATAACAAACATAATCTTGAATTGGATAACTTACATTGTATGTGACAAAGTTACGTTACCTTAATGATAGCTGTTTTGGCCGAGTCGATCTCTAGGATTTGCATTTTCTTGAGTTTCTCCCCATAAATGCAATTCCTCATTTTCTTCAGTTTCTCCTCCTAAATTCAATTCTCCTCCTTCCGAATGATTTTGTGTATTTGCTCCTTCAAATAAGGTTAATTCTAGAAGAACAATTTCATCTCTGGGTTGTGTTGTAGAATTTCCTTCTTTTTTTATAAAAAGGTTCTTTTTCAAAGAATGCCACGTTTCTAGATATGTCTAATTTATTATTATTAGGATCATAACACTTATATGATCCTTTCTTTTGTGATGAATACCCAATAAACATAGTTTTCACTGAATTTTTATCTAACTTGTCTTGTCTTTTGATATGTACAAAACATGTGCATCCAAATACACGAAGTTGATCTAAGTTCATTTTTCTTTTGTTTAAAATTTCTAGTGGACTTTTATTATTTAAAATTGAACTAGGCAATCTATTAATAAGATATAGCAGTGAGAATAGCATCTGACCAAAATTTTTTGGGAACATTTGATTGAAAAAGAAGCGACCTAGTAACTTCTAATCTATTAATGCACGTTATTTTATATAAATTTCCTTTTTGTTTTAAAAAATCAGAAAAGTTTCTATTAATATATTATGTTCCATTATCGGACCTAAATACTTTAATTTTTGTTTCATACTTATTTTCAACAAGGTTTGTAAATTCTTGAAATGTTGAAAAAACTTCATTTTTGATTTAAGAAGATTAATCCAAGTAGTACGTGAAAAATTATCAATAAATGTAACCAAATATTTAAAACCATTATAAGAATCTACGGGTGCAGGTCTCCAAACATCTAAGTGTATAAGTTCAAATAGTTTTGAGATTCTACTAGTGGATAATGAAAAAGGTAATCTGGTTTGTTTTGAGAACCGACAAATATCACAATTACTTGAATTTAAATTAGAAAGCAAAAATAACTTATTTAAAACTTTGTCTGAAGGATGTCCAATCCTCCAGTGCCATAGTTTATTTTGCTCTACATTACTAGCAATAAAAGCTTTATTTGAAAATTTTAAAATGTAAAACTCATTTTCTAATTTGCCTTCACCAATCGTCATCTGTGTTGTTTTGTCCTGAAAAATCACAGCTTCAGATGAGAAAATGATGTCACAATTTAAGTATTTAGTAATCTTGCTTACGGATATTAAGTTAGAATTAAAAGTTGGCAAATGCAAGATATTTGGAATATTTTTTGACAATAGTTTGGTATTTCCTATATTTTTATTAGGTACTTTGGCACCATTTGCAACAATAACGCTTTGATAATATTAGTTTTGTTGTATATTTGCCAAAAGATTAATATTTCCGGTCATATGGTCTGTTGCACCAGAGTCCATAATCAAATTATTATTTTTATATGAATTTAAACATAGTTTTGATATGATACCTGTGAATTTACCTTGCTGTCCAAGGGAAGCTTTACTCTGGGCCAAGACTTGATCCTGCTGCTGTTGGAATAGGAGAGAATTGGGCTAGCTTGCTTCGAACCCGCCAGCTCTGACTAGACCCGAACCCGCTTGAGAGTCAGACCCGCTAGCGCAAATCAGCCCTCTTCTGTCGGTATCGCGCGATCTCTGTCTCTCTCCCTCTTTCTCCTTTATCGCCGCCAGTGCAATTTTCACCTCCTTTGTAGCCTGTCCACCAATTTGGTCAGAGATGCTGGTGGAGGAACCAACAGTGCTCTCGGTTATGGCCCTCTTTCTTACATTGCTCGCATTTAGCCTTGCCGTGTGCTCCCCCAGCATCTCCCCTTTAGAGTTTCAGACCTGATTTTGATGATTGGACAGAAACACCTGGTTCTCCGGCTTATTGCTAGCATGTGTGTCTGAGTTCATCGCGGACCTCCTCGACTCTTCTTTCTCCAACAGTGACACAATCTCCTCAAGAGGAGGGAGAGAGGTTCCGAGAAGGATTTGTAAGAAATTGAAAAATACAGTCTTGTTCTTTCCTTTCTCGGATTTTGTCAGCCTCTATTACCTCTGGTTGGTGAGTATCTAATTCATCCAACTGTTTTTTTTTTATTTCCCCAAAGAACTGTGTGATTGGTTTTTGGTTTTGTTTGTTTTGGGTGATATCTTGTTTGATTTGAAATATGTGTGCAAAGTTGTTTTGCTTACCAAACCTCTGTTTGATTTTTAGCCACATTTGTGCTGAGGTGTCTAAGTACACAAATTGCTCACTAAGTTGGGGCTCCATGGAATTCAAGATTTGAGGTAAAGATTTGACTGTCACATTTCTCCCATGCCTCTGAATTTTCTGTTGGTTTCTTTTTATTACAGGACATACCCATATTTACCTCTGCCTTTGAGAGCTATCATTGCTGCTCTGGCCCATGGGAGATAGTTTTTGCCATTGAGAGTAATACCTGTTAACTTTGTTGTGGTATTGTCTTCTATCGAGGCTGACCCGTTTTCTGTTAGTGTTGCCTCTGGTTACTTCTGTTAGATTTGGGTTTTTTGAGTTGTGTTATTTGTTGTGGTTATGTACCAGTTACTGGTACCGGTTTCTCTGCTCTGATACCATGAAATGTTTTAGAAAGAGATGATGAATGAATTTTGTATTAACTTGTTCTGTATTATTACACTGGCTGTACATATGCATATATAGGCTATTGGTGAATAAGTCGTTATACAATTTCCTAATATGTCGGATTCTGTATATTTGCCTAATTACAAGGATTAATTAGCTAGGTATCTAATTTAGCTCTAACAGCTGTTGAATGCTAGCTGATCTATTTCCTAGACTGGCCTATGATGATCTTCGGAGGCCTGATTCCTTATTTCTCAACATTGTTCTAGATCTGTTACAAAATGAACTAAAATCCCTTTCTAAACAGATGAGTTGAGTTTAACATGTTTCAATGGTTGGCTTTCCCATGTTAAAATAAGTTGGAGTTTAAAATGTTATAAAATGAATAGAATGACAAAGTATGTGTAAGGAATTCGGGTAGGGTTATAGGGTTACTATTCAAGCAATACTACCTGAATCAGTATCCATGTGTAAAATTAAATTCAAGATAAAAATTACCACTAGCAGCACATCGGAAGCTCTTCACAGTGCTAGCCGTAATCTTCCTTTGCTTCACTTGCGTGTGTCGGATGTACGCAGAAGTCGCAGCCACGTCTCTACAAGTATCCACATTCTACACAAACAAATTGGAAAACAACTGTGTAAGTCGGTGTGCTAGCACCAAACAAACAACTCCCTCTTTCTCACTTTCTCTGTTCATTGGTGTATGCGAATTCAGATGGATTAGATTGAAGATGAACTGCTGAATGCATATTTATAACCATACACACCAATTGGTCACACCTATTCAGAGAGAGTGTAGAAATTATGGCCCATAATTTAATTATGCGGCCCTATATTGTTTAATCCATATTTAATTTCAGAAATTAACTATTAATTTTGACCTAAACAATTTTGATCTGTAGGAGAATTCTAACAGTATGACCTGGTAATTTAATTTGGCCTAAACAAGACATGACTGGCAAACAATATATTAAATATATAGTAAGATAGAGTAAGCAGCTTAATTCTCAAATTTAAATTTAAATAGCAACCAAACATAACCTCAGTACACACGAGTTGAAGAGCTTCTTATATATGACCAGTAATACTAAAGATACACCATGAAGTTTGCCTAATTAATTTTTCTTTTACCTTCCAATTCAAAGGAAATATCATGAAGCTTAGTAATCAATAATGAATTAAGTGTCAATTTTTATTTCCTATATATTGAGCTGGAACTGGAAGTCCAGCCCCCTTACCGAATATAAAATCTGACTACATTTGCAGCCAAGGCGGAAATTCAGAGAAATGAGATTTCCCAACATCTATCCACGGATGACTGGAATTGTTTTCGTATACTGGACAACAGGACAAGCAGAAATACATAATATATTATTGTTTTGTTACCTTATCCTTCCAAGTCTGAAGGGCTCAAACTTCTAAACTTTTCATTAGAGAAATTAATTGTTTTACAAAAAGTCTAGATAATAATCCAAATTTGGTTTTATCAAACAGTCATTGATAAAGTTGAATCACATGCTTCGCTAGTAAAATTTGGTTTGCAAGTACACATTCATTTTATAATCATGTTGAACGGTTCGGATCGACAGTTAGAATTTTGAAAAGTCAAATTTTAAGCCGTAGTACGGACCCAATTGGTACTACGCATAGCACCGTAGCCTCACTCAAACATAATTGTCTTAAAAGAAGAGATTCGAGGGTAGGTACATAGGAAATTTCACCTTAATAACAAAATTACCCAAATCTGTTTCTTACGACCTGGTTAACATTTGTTGTATTTTTTGGATATTTGGAAATAATGAAATTAATTAATTAGTTGTGCCATTTCCTCATTCTATGAGATTAAATTGGTGAACTTGTTGGAGAATACATGACCATTCCTAGCTACTAGCTTTAACGGATATTGGTTTGGATGATAAATGGCTAATTTGGTCAATTATTTTGCTTGTAACAATCTGATCTAGTACAGGTGTATTTCGCACATTCCTAAATGTGTAACTAATATATTGGCTAATTTTGAAAATATGGACTAGTTCATAAAAATTACAGAAATGGAGAAAGAGGTAATAGATTGTTTAAGAGAATATAAGTAAAAGTAGTTGATTAGAGTAGTTTCCGAGATTTCATGAGAATAAAAAAATTTAGATCTAGGTAAGGATCACTTGACTTGTTGCAATCCGTTTTTATCAATGAAATTATTAGTAGACATTGAAAGCCACTAACCTTCAAAAAATTATGGCCTGAAGAAAACAATATGGAGCGATCTGGGAAAATATGATAGTGGAGAGATAGAAGGGAGGTGAATAAAATTTTTGCTCTTCTTATTTTTTATTAGTAAAAATGTAAGTTAGTAGGACGAAATTTGAAGATTTAATCAATCTTGTTGACCCTTCTTATATATGATCGGATTAGAACAAAAAAAAAATGAAGTCGGTAGCTTGATATAGAAAAATAATTAAATAAATAATTGTCTTAAAACTTAAAATAAGAGATTCGAGGGATAAAAACTTAAAAGAATAGATTTTTTGGCAATTTTTGGCTTTCAAGGAGATTCCTCAGATGATGAGGTTTTTCAATCTCTTACCTCTCTAAAAGTTTTGGACTTTTATAGTTACAAAACTACACATCTGCCGAAGAACTTGAAAAATTGTGCATCTGTCCAAACCTATGTAAACTGGCCAAACCTTATATGTGAATTGGAAGAAATTCCCAGGAATCTTCGTGAGCTGAAAATTAAAGATTGTTCAACTCTGACGGAGAAGTTCAAGAAGGGTGGCCCTAATTTCCAGGTCCGGTTCGATGAAGGATATACCATTGTAACATTTCCTACAGAAGGTAAGCTACTTTTGAGACCCCACAATAATCCACTTCTATTTTTAATTTTATGTCTTCTACTTATTGATGGATACGTCTTTTTGATCAGTCATTAGAGGGATCTAAACAAATGTTTTTAGACCCCATCTATTCTTTTGGTTCACCAAAGCAGTTAAACTCCTGTTGTTTTCCATTACTGGAAAATCAATAGAGTTTCAAAGGGCACCTGGAATAAAAGCTGATAAAAAAAGACCTTATTGGTAAGACCTTGTCAGAAATCAAACAACTGAAATAGATTTTAATGTACTAAATAATGAGATTGAAAGAAGGGAGAACAATTTGTGGTGCAAATTCTGGCAGCACCATTTTCTGATTTCTCATAGCCTTTTATTCAAAACTAATAGCAGAACATGGTAAGAAAATATCCTAATACAAATCTTACTAAAATTAGCGTGTGGTTTCTTATTTCCCACTCGCTTGAAAGGAAAGAAAAATAAAGGAAACAAAATAACAGAATATCATCTAAATCTCTAAAACAAGGAATCTAATATTCAAAAACCAAATAACTAAAAGTAGCAAAATACTCTTGATACTGTCTGTGTACCAGTTTGCACAACAGCTTACATCTCACATTCTCCCTCCTAAGCTCGTTGTGCCCTCTTGATAGTCTGCACTCCTATTCTTTCTCTCAGCTCCAGAAATTTAACTCTTCCCAATGGTTTGGTCAGCATGTCAGCAAGCTGGTTGTTGGTCCCAATATGTTCGACCTCCACTTTCCTTTCCTCTACACATTCTCTTATGAAATGAAAACGAGTGTCGATGTGTTTACTCCGATCATGATATACAGGGTTCTTGCATAGTGCGATTGCAGATTTATTATCAATTTTGAGCTTTATCTTCTGTGGAGGCTGACTCAGGAAATCTGCACGAAGTGCTTCTAGCCAAACACCTTGACATGCTGCTGATGCAGCCGCTATATACTCAGCTTCACAAGATGACAGAGCAACTACCTTTTGCTTCCTCAAAAACCAACTAATTGGATTGCTTCCTAAAAAATAAATCACACCAGTAGTGCTCTTCTTGTCATCTACGTCCCCTGCCATGTCACTATCAGAGAATCCAACAAGGTTCTGATTTTCTTCTGGCATTTTCTTATAACAGCATCCCATATCAATTGTCCCCCTTACATACCTTAGTAAGTGTTTCACAGCTGCCATATGCTCAGTTGTAGGAGTTTCCATGAATCGACTAACTATCCCCACAGAATATGCTAGATCAGGTCTAGTATTTAGCAAATATCGAAGGCTGCCTACAATGCTCCTGTATCTAGTTTGATCAACTGGAGGGAAGCTACTGTTCTTACTGAGTTTGAGTCTGGCTTCCATAGGTACTTGTGTTGGGTTACACTCGTCCATGCCACATTCCTTCAGAATTTTCTGAGCAAAGCTCTTCTGACACAAGGTGATCATGTTAGGTGTCTGCTGCACCTCTATGCCAAGATAGTAAGTTAATAAACCTAAATCACTCATCTTGAATTTCTCCATCATTTCTGACTTGAAACTTGCAATCTCTAATTCACATGTTCCTGTGATTAGCAAATCATCCACATACACTCCTACCAAAATGCTTCCTTCCTCTTGTTTTCTCCTGTAAACTGCATGCTCCAATTGTCTTCTTTCGAAATTCATTGATCTTAAGGTGTTGTCTAATTTGAAATTCCAGGCCCTTGGAGCCTGTTTCAAGCCATATAGTGCCTTGTGCAACTTTAGCACTTTGTGTTCCTTCCCTTTTACCTCGAACCCTGGTGGTTGTGTGACATAAACATCTTCTTTCAGTTCCCCATTCAAAAACGCAGATTTTACATCCATGTGATGCACTGACCACCCTTGTTGCACCGCTATCACCATGATCATCCGTACCGTCTCCATTCTAGCTACAGGAGCAAATACTTCCTCAAAGTCGATCCCTTGCCGTTGCACAAATCCTTTAGCTACAATGCGTGCCTTGTACTTTGCAATTTTACCTTCTGAATCCCTTTTTAACTTAAACACCCATTTGAGTCCAATCACCTTCTGGCCAGGAATCGGTTCGACTAGGCTCCAAGTATTGTTGCCTTGAATAGCTTCGATTTCCTCTACCATAGCACAGGTCCAGTTTTTATCCTTTGCTGCATCAGCGAAATTCACTGGTTCTTCCAAGCCAATCAAACACATGTCAGAAAGATTCAGCTGAATTGGTTCAGTTTCGTTGTATATTTCTTCAAGACTTCGCAGTTTCACTGGCGTTCCTTGTGACTCCACAGTCTCCTCATGGTCTATGCCTTCTGCTGGACCTTGTGTGGGTGTAGGCAAATCTGGAATTTGCTGTCCCACCTCTTCACTTTCATGCTGGTATTCATCACCTGACTCACTGTTCAACTCATCATGTTCATGGTCTATACTGAATCCACTACTGGCTTGAATGTTTGTGTGACTTTCTCCGATATCCCAGTCCCATGCCTTATCTTCCTCAAATATGGCATCTCGTGTCACATACACCCTTTTTGTAACTGGATTGTATACCCTGTAAGCTTTGGACCCCTTTTCGTATCCAATAAACACCATCAAGGAACTCCTATCATCAAGTTTTGATAAGTGAGGATTTGTTACCTTCACATGCACCAGGCACCCAAAAGTTCGAAAATGCTCTACTTTAGGCTTTCTCTTGTACCATGCCTCATATGGAGTCATTCCCGTCAAGCTTTTAGTTGATGCATCTGTCCAAACCTATGTAAACTGGAAGAACTACCCAGGAATTTTTGTGTTGGAAATTGAAAACTGTCCAAACCTTATATGTAAACTGGAAGAACTACCCAAGAATTTTCGTGAGATGAAAATTAAAGATTGTTCAACTCTGACGAAGAAGTTCAAGAAGGGTGGCCCAAATTTCCAGGTCCAGTTCGACGAAGGATGCACCATTGTAACATTTCCAACAGAAGGTAAGCTACTTTTGAGACCCCACAATAAACAACTTCTATTGATGGATACGTCAGTTTGTTCAGTCATTAGAGGGATCTAAGCAAATGTTTTTGGACCCCATCTATTATTTTTGTTCACCAAAGCAGTTAAACTCCTGTTGTTTTCCAATACTGGAAAATCAATAGAGTTTCAAAGGGCACCTAGAACAAAAGCTGACAAAAAAAGACCTTATTGGTACGACCTTGGTAATTGCCCAGATTTTTGCTGGTCTGGTCTGGTTTTGTGCTGGACTGCTAGTATGGTTCAGCACTACTCATAAACGGTACCAGTGTACCAGACCTCTTTCTTTTTTCCTTTTTCATACTCTGAATTCTGGTTTGTTGGTATACTGTACTTATACTTCCTTGGTCTTTTATTT
This sequence comes from Carex parvula, assembly GCA_025461045.1. Taxonomy (NCBI): domain Eukaryota; kingdom Viridiplantae; phylum Streptophyta; class Magnoliopsida; order Poales; family Cyperaceae; genus Carex; species Carex parvula. The sequence goes on from JAJGRW010000153.1 coordinate 44,178, forward strand.
TAAGTCCCATTGTGTTTGTTCCGAACTTGCAACTTCTATTCAGTAAACTATTTCTTGAATTCATTTTTGTGCCGGTGGATTTCAGTCACAGATTCTCTAACAGTTTTTTTTTTTCTAAAGGAAAAGTATACTTTTAGCTAACCAATTCTTGAATTCATATTTCTTTTTTTCCAGAAGAATCTATTTAATTTTAGCAAACTTATATTCCAACCATTAGCATTTCGAAGCAATAACATTCAAAGCTTTTTGAGTCAATTGTAAATCACTTCCGTTTACATTTAAATATATATTTATCTTGTTTGTAAACACGTCCATGTAACAAGTAAAAGCATCAGAATGATACATTTACGTTGTTAGTAATTAATGTTGCATTGCAATATTTATATATTATCCATCTGATAGCCATAATTTTTCTCTGTTATGCAATCTTTTCTTCTCAACTCTGTTTCTCTTGCAGAAGGAAGGAACTGTTTTTAGGTTGGACTCGTTTGCTCACTCTCTTGAGTTTCTTCTTTGCTCTCTCTCCATATCTACAACTGCATGCCCCCACCTTCCTCAATTTTCCAATCCCCCATACCACCTCATCCACAAAATTAAAAAGAAAAGAAAATCACAACAAAAAAACTAAGAAAACTAAAATAACAACAAAAAAAGCAAAAAAAAAAAAGCAAGAAAAAAAAATCTTCTTTGATTATCTATTAGAAGTAATTTGTTGTATCCATGTTAAGTGTTCAATCTGCAGTACAATTATTGTTGGAAAATTGTATAATTTTGTGTAACTGTCGAACTTATTTGTTGCTTTAAATGTTCTTGGCAAACTATAGAAAAAAACCAAAAAACTAAAAAGGAAAAAAAGGAAAAAGAAAAAAAAGGAAAAATGAAAAAAAAAATATTGTACCCTAATATAAGTCCGGGTGATACAATATTATTAATGTCTATGTCCTATTTATTTGTATTTGGTATTTTTTTTGTGTGTTGTATGTTTAAGAGTTGTTGGTTTGTTTAAATTGTTTTGAATTTATCAACTGGTGCTAGTCACTATATGCGGTGTGCATTTTACATGGTGTGTATTGTCAGTTTATTTTTGTGGATATATGTATTGTATGACTGCTTGTTGATTTTTATTATTTGGGACAAATTTGGTTTGATATATTGTGATTGTTTCTGGTTGCAAAAGTTTCTTCTGAAAGTATTGTAATTTTGTAGCACCGATATGACATTGTAATTTTGGCCTTACTTTTTTCTTATTTTTTATGGTCCCATTTTAATAAAACTTTCTGAGGTTATTTGCCCAACCGAACCTTTTTCTTTAAAGCAAAAAGTAATTTTGTTTGAAAGTCCTATTAATTATTATATTATTTTTGCTAATTATGATGTGCCTTCAACGAAATCCTTACTTTTCTATGAAATTTCAAATATTTCATGTCAAGTTTCTTCTTTTTCAGGAAATAGATAAAAGTCTGTTTGATTTAAGGAGTTCTAGGAAGATCTTTGGACTGTGGTATTTAATTTGACTATTCTTTCTAAATAACAAAAGAAAATACGTAACATTGTTTAAGCTCCCTTTGCTTGATTTATAGCATGATAGAGACGAGAACAATTTACTCTGAATCTACAAAGAAATGGCGACAGAATTTGATGCCAACAGAAATAGTAGAGATGGGAACAATTCACTCTGCACTCTTCAATCTACAATGAAAGATGTCCAGCCCAAAAGAGTTGTCAGCCCGAATCAGGGCCCATATTAAATGTATCATTTCTGAGCAGAGATGGATGCACGTTGGGAGATTAATTAAAGAAATGGACAGCTGTCATGTCTCCATCTCTGAAAGAATCATCAACTTTGAGCTAGCATGATGTGGTACAAAATAATTATAAATTGAAATCAAACGGTAAAATTAAACAAATTGATAAATCAGAAAAATACTTGTCGCCTACAACTTGAGAAGCATAAAATAAAAAAAGAAGGTTAGATATCAGAGTTGTTGGTTGCGTGTAAGCTAACTTTCTGACCGTATTTACAGGCATATTATATTCGCTCGTTGACTTCAATCTTCAATCTTATTGCATAAGCTTTTTCATAACACTCTTGGGCACTTACTGTATTGTCTTCTTTTTTTTAAATGAAAGTGGATAGGACAGAAACGGAAAATAAAATAGGAAGTTAAACTTTTCAGAGTAGAACATAATTGTATAATTATTTTAAATATAATTTTTTTTTTTTTTGAACAAAAGAAAACATTTTTAGAAATTATTTTATGTTAGAGATAGCTAGGCAAGTGTCTCGTCCTAAGCTCATGTGACCCCCGCCAAGGGAGTATATATTGTAACGTTATAGATTATATATGCTGGTATCAACTATTACATATTGTATTGTAATATTATATCTATGAGTGAGGCTACGTATGTACTGTGCATAACGCACATAGGTTCGTACTATGGCTTCATATCTCCATTTTTTAAATCCAAACGGTTGATCGGAACCGCTCAACATGATCTCTATATGAAAATGTTTATTTTATTTTTGAAATCTCTCCAAATGGAAATGAACTTTGAATATTTTTACATTTTGTTTGAAATTTTTACTATTTTTTATGAGAGGTAGAAATCACTTCATTATTTTCTTAGTAATTGAAAATAGTGATTTTCTACCTAAATTTCTGAAAAAATATAAAATTTATTCATCAAGTAAATTTTCATATATAACGAGATCATTTGAGTGTTTCTCATCGACCATTGGATTTTGATGACAAAGATGATATGGGGCCCTAGTACTGACCGATGTGCGGTATGCATATATAGTACCGTAAGCTCACTCTTATTTCTATATATTGTGTTAACAAATCAAAATAATAACTAAATCAAATTAAGATATAGAGTTGAAATTTGAAATTGCAATGTAGAAGATTGAGAGAGCAAACGCACATATGGAACCATAGAACATATAATTGATGCAAGATCGATGTGTCGGCCACATCTAATTGCACGATCATTAAATTAAACTTTGGAATAATCCAGCCAAGTACAGAGTCACACGTCCATCAGTTAATTAAATAAAATTAATTTTCAATTACAAAAGTATAATGGCATCCAGAGTGGCAAATATATATTAATTGTAAAGCCAGCTGTTAGCTGACCTGACTATTATAACATGATTGTTTATCCAATTATTGACCAAGGAAAACATATATTATTAATTATTTCACGTCAATCCTTTTTGTTATGAAATATACAAATATCTTCTTAGATTAAATTGTCTGTGAGGGTCTATTGAATGAGAAAGAAAAATAATCTCAGCGGGACAAAAATCACTCAGAGCTCGCCCATTATTGTTTAACATGTATAAAAATTTCCAAACTATATTATAAAAATCTTCCTCAATTTTTTTTAATAAAATTTGTGTGTATATATATATATATATATATATATATATGTTACGACGATTATTCACTTTCCGAAAAGCGATTTTATTAATGCATATTAAATATTCATCTTAATTAACTACCTCATATTTTTAGAGAACAATCATGTCAACTTGATTGGCACATGGGTTGGGTTACAAGTTACATCACCTCTATGCTTCCAGCGATACACCCTTTTCTAATTCTAAGGGAAAAAAAAATAGAATAAAGAAACTGTTGAACTTGATGAGATGTAAGTCCTTTCCCTACCCTCAAACAAATTTCCAACATTAATATATTTCAATCTCATCTCGTAAATTCCTTTTCCACTTTTCAGAACTTTCATTCATTATCTCCAAAAAATGCGTCAAAATTAAATAATCCAACTTAAAGCCCATACGAAGAGAAGAGAAGGACAACCATGGTGGCTCCGGCGGCTATTCTCACCCCTTAGGGTGGGTGGCGTCCCCCTTGATGAAAATGCTTTTCGACAAAGCGCATGACCATCTCGGCACTGGCATTGATGAAAGATGAACGATACTTGAGGCCACAGTATTTCCTCGCCTCTCTCTGGCGATTGAAAAAGCTGAAAAGAGCCGCTACAGGGAGATGATAGTTGAGTGGCTGAAAAGGCTCAAGGATGCATACTATGAGGCTGAGGAAGCAATCGATCTATTCAAATATGAACTGCTTAAACAAAAGGTAAAGGATGATGGAGAACACTATGCTTTTGTTTTCCATCCCAATTTGTACCCTGGCCTCTTAAGATTGCTTCTGATAAGTTAAAAGATAGCTTATCTATTTTCTCCCGTCAAAAGTGCAAGCTAAAGGGTTGTATAAACAAACTCATAGAAATTGCAAAGGAGGCCAACGAATTTCGTGATTTGTTAGAGGTCCAAGAAACTGCTAGTGGTAGTGACCCTGATAGGGAAACAATCTCAGAGCCTCCGTGCAGAGTTTTCGGTCGCGAGAAAGATAAAGAAGAGATAACCAGCTTACTCAAGGAAAAACCTTTAAATTATGATCCTGGACCAAGCACTAGAACAACTATGCCTATAATTGTCATTACGGGTAGTTCTGGTGTTGGAAAAACTGCACTTGCCCAATATGTTTATAAACATATTGTTGGACAGAAACATTTTGATCTTTGTGTGTGGGTGTATGCTCCTCGCTATTTAAGGCCACTGACGTGATTAAGAACATAATAGAAATCATAAAGGCAAAAGAATCTGCTCTCTATGATTGTACATACAATCCCTCTACATCTCTTGAATCTCTTTTATCACAAATAAAACGCATGTTAGGGTCTAAGAAAATTCTACTTGTATTAGATGATTTTTGGAGTGATAATGAGGATTTTGTTGCACAATGGGAGAATGTCATTGGTTGCTTAAGTACTTGCTTACCAGGGAGCAAAGTTCTACTTACAACTCAATATAAAAATTTTGCACAACAGGCTGGTGTTGCTGGTGTTGCAATAGTAGAGACTTATAATTTAGAGGAGATAGAGGAGGGTCAATTTTTGGAACTCTTTATGCGCTATGCCTGGCCTCACAATTGTCATTTACAAAAGGTGGAATTTGAAAAAATAGGTAAAAAAATATCTGTTAAACTAAAAGGAGATCCTGGTGCAGCAAAGCTAGTGGGTCATTACTTGAGTGGAAAACTTGACCTAAGGCATTGGGAGGAAGTAGCACAAGACGATAGGTTGGGAGATAAAGATTACATGAAAGCGAGGATCTGGAGCTACCAGCAGCTGCCTCAGGATGTCCAACGTTGTTTTGCCATCTGTAGCTTATTTCCAAAAGGCAACATTTTACCAGGAGCATTACTTGTTCATTATGGATGGCAGAAGGTTATATCAACCCAATAGATAAGAAAAAGAGGTTGGAGGATATTGGTGAAAATTACTTGAAAGACCTTGTATCAAGGTTTTTTTTGGAAGAAGTTGTAGTTAATGAAAAGGAAAAATATTATCGACTTCATGACTTGCTTCATGATCTTGCAAACTGTGTTCAAGGTGATGATTTGATCAGAATAGACTCAACTAATTCGAGAGAAGCTCTATCCCATATAGAACACATGCAATCTAGAAATGAAGGCATTCGGCACATCAATTTGCCCTCAAGCATGATAAGCGAATTAAAAGAAAAATTATTGCTCATGAACAATATATGCACTTTTTGGGTGAAACCTGACGGTCCTGTCCCAAATGAAGTATTGCAAGAGATATTTAAAAAATTGGAAAAGCTACGGGTGTTATATCTTCCCGAGTGTGGTTATGATTTGCCAGACTCTATAGGAAATTTAAAGCATCTTCGGTTCCTGCATATTCATGCCTCCAGGTATCCTAAAAAGCTTCCTGATTCCATGTGCAAACTTTACCTCCTCCAAACCCTTGTCCTGCCAAATTGTGAATCCCTGCCCAAGGAATTTTCTGAACTACTTAGCTTGAGGTGTTTCGAAGAAGTTGGGGATACAATCTCACATATTTCTCACGTTGGAAGGCTGACAACCCTCCAACACCTTGATCAATTCGTTGTTAGGAAGGAATGTGGGAATGAATTGCACCAACTAGAAAATTTGAATCATCTTCGAGGTAAACTGTGCATTACTGGTCTCGAGAATGTAGGGAGTATAGCGGATGCTGAAAAGGCCAATATGCAAAAGAAAATCCATCTCGAGGAACTAGAATTTAAGTGGAACTTCGTTGAAAGCAACACTAGTAATGCTACAGGTCTCTCTACTCCACATGTTCAATTATTAGATGCATTGCAACCTCATTCTAATATAAGTGCTATCACAATTAATGGATTTGGAGGAAATAGATTATCAAATTGGCTCCTAAGTCCGAATTCACTGGAGCACCTCACATCCTTAACATTAATTGGCTGTGTTAAAGTAGAAGAAATCACATCCATTCACGAATCTCTTCCCAATTGTTTTTTGAAAAACTTGGCAGCATCTCTTCCCAATTGTAAAAGTCTTATCCTACAGCACTTCAAAAACCTCAAGGAAATGCCCAACCTTCCTGCAAACCTTACTACTTTAGTAATAGATCATATCCCACAACTTAGTTATTTCTCTGAGGATGATTTGTTGATGACGGATGAAAGAAAGCAATTCAAATTAGATGTGGCTGTGAAGCATACTGTGAGCATATTTGTGAAGTACATATGCTTACCTCATAAAGTTCAGTATACTATGAGGAAATTTATGATGTTCATGAAAGAAAGATTGGAAGTCGCACCAGAAGTCTTCGAAGGTTCACCATATGAAAATAGTATTTTGGAGTTGCTTAAAGTTGATTTTTTTAATGTTCATTATTCCCGGAATCAGCTACTGAGTTGGTGGGTTCTGTTCATTGATTGCCACATAGAAACAATGTTCAATAAAAATGAAGTTTCCGAGCTGGTTTTACCATCTTCACTCACTTACCTGAAGATATCATTATGTAGCATTACTAGTGATGCATTATCCACCTGCATAAAATGCCTTGTTTCCCTTTCTAAACTGGAACTATCTGATATTCTGACAATAATCTCTCTTCCTCCCATGGATGTCCTCTGTAAATTGGAGAACCTCAAGACTCTTGTCATTGCAGGATGTCATTTGCTCAGTTCCTTGGGAGGTATTCGAGCCTTGATCTCCCTCATAGAGCTCGAATTAAATGACTGCCTCGGTTTGAGCACATCAAATGAACCATTGCCTTCCTCCTTGGAGAGGCTAACATTTTGTAATTGCTCAAATGTTGATGTTCTACTTGCCAAATCAGATTTACCGAAACTATGTGCCCTTCAGGTCTGGGAGGGGAGTTTTCCATCAGAGAACCCGAGGGAAGTTTTACGCATTGGTCACCTATCGTGTCTCAAGGAGTTGGCTATTTTCAAATGGTATGGCCATTTGGAGGGATTGAATTCATTAACTGCACTCTATAGCCTCGCTTTGACAGGCTGCCCTAAGATCAACTCCTCATCTCATTTTGAAAAGTATGCATGTGCACTTCTAGGGGTTCAAGTTGATGACCCGTTACTATTGAAGTGGGTACTATCAAATGAAACTATATCCTCAATAAAAGATTTGTTCATTTCCTTCTTTCAAGGAGATTCCTTGGATGATGAGATTTTTCAGTCTCTTACCTCTCTCAATCATTTGTTCTTTCAATTTTGCAAAATTACCCATCTCCCAAAGAACTTGAAGAATCTTGCAACTCTCCACTATATGGTACTAGATAACTGTCCAAACCTATGTGAATTGGAAGAATTACCCAAGAATCTTCTTGAGCTGAAAATTAAAGATTGTCCAAAGCTATGTGAATTACATGAGTTACCCAGGAATTTTCATAAGCTGGAAATTATAAACTGCCCAACCCTGACGGAGAAGTTCAACAGAACTGGCCCTTACCAGGTCTGGTTTCACCAAGGAAGCACCATTGTGACATTTCTAACAGAAGGTAAGCTACTTTAGAGACCCCACAGTAAACCACTTCTAGTTTTAAATTTATTTCTTCTCTTTATTGATGGATACATAATTTTGATCAGTCATAGAGGGATCTAAACAAAGACCCCTCTATCCTTTTGGTTGACCAAAGCATTTGTTGAATTCCGTGACTGGAAAATTGATAGGAGTTTTGAAGGGTACCAAGAGAAAATTTGACAAAAAGGACCCAAATGGTAGACCTTGGTACTTAAAATTAATTAAGGAGTATAATTGCCCGTACTAGCAGAGGAGCCACGGCTTCCTCCTATAGTCTGGTTTTTGCTGGACTGCTGGTTTGCTTCAGCACTGAAGAACGGTAGCAGTCTAGCTACCGGACCACTTTCCTTTTTCATGCTTTGATTTCTTGCTTGCTGGTATACCGAACTCTTCTATGCAGAGAACCAATTCGTCATTTGACTTTTTTGCCCATGGATTTCAGTCACAGATTTTAATTGCTACATTTTTCTCCAAAAAAAAAAGTAGAAAAATTTGTCTTTCCCAATATATTGTTTTTAATTTATACAATGTCTTTTATTATCTCAACCATCAGTATTTGAGAGAGACGTCCATGTCACGAGTAAAAGCATGAGAAACAAACATTTACGTATTTTTGTTAGTAATTAATGCTGGCATTGCGATATTTATATGTTATCAATATTTTTCAGCTCTGCTGATGTTATAAGATGCTAATATTTTTTTCTCAACTCTGTTTCCCTTGCAGAAGAAAGAAATCGTGCATAGGCTGGCCTCCATATGGCCCCCACCTTCTCAAATTCGGCAACCCTCCACATGCACCACCTCATCCACAAAATAAAAAAATAAAACCACAACAAAAAAAACTCAAAAACCAAAATAACAACAAAAAAGAAAAAAAGAAAAGCAAAAAAGGAATCTCCTTTGATTATTCATTAGAAGTAATTTGTTGTTTTTATCTTCTTTAGCCTTCACTCTCCAAAACAATTATTTTCTAGGACATTGTATAATTTTTGTGTAACTGTCGAACTTATTTGATGCTTTTAATATTCCGGGAAAACTATACAAGAAAACCAAAAAAAAGGAAAAAAGGAAAAAGGGAAAAAAAAAAAAAGGAGAAAAGAAAAAACATGAAAAAAAGATTGTACAATTATTTCAGTCCGGGTGATACATTATTATTGTGTCTATGTCCTATTTATTTTTATATGGTACTTTTGTGTGTGTTGTATATTTTTCCGATATTTTTATTAAAACCCCCAAAAAAAAACAAATTATCAAATCTGCTCCCACTTCAAAATTATAATTATTTCTACCCTAACCGCCCGTGGGCTGGGCGGTCCACTTTTCCCACCTGACCGCCCAGCCACTGGGCGGTCCACTACCACGAGCTGACCGCCCAGCAGCTGGGCGGTCCGCTATAAAACCCTATAAAAGGGGTTTTTCTCTCTCCAGATGAGCACAGTATTCATTCCTCCACACCAGAAATTTTCCAGAACCGAATGAGAGAATTTTGAGGCGATTTTGAGGCGATTTTGAGGTATGGACAGTAACAGTGGAGGTAAGAAAGCGAGCAATCGAGATCGTGGCGTAGCGAGAGGAGGGTCAATTAGTGATCGAGGTAAAAATGAGGAAAAAAATACAAGTGTCAAATATGTCGTGATTTTTTTAATTGTGAGACATGTAAGCTGGAGGAATGGAAGAAACGACATGTTCAGTATGAAATTTCAGACGATGACTTTGTGGAAAACTCCTACGGCTTTGGTTTGAAAAAGAAGAAAGTTGATCCAGAGCCTCCAGCATCGGACGATAAGTTTGTTCCGTGTACTGGTAAGGCTACCACTTCGTCTGCTGTGACTGATCCAGATCAGGCAAACTCTGATGATGACTTTGTGCCTTGCACTTTCAAGGCTCGTTGTAAGAAGTAGATTTTTTAGGAATTTATGTTGTAGAATTTTTAGGAATTTATGTCGTAGACTTTATTTCATTAGTTTTGTGTTTGTTTATGTTTTATGTTGTTAGTTTTTGTATACGTAATTAAGTAATAAAAATAACAAACTACCAATTAGAATAGTTCATAACTAGGGTTCACAATATATATCTAAAATAGTTCACAATATACATCTAAAATATTTCATAACTAGAGTTAACAAAACTTGGTAATCAGCGACGACGGCCGAACAAACTCAAAATACGACGTCTGGGTCTGGGTTCAGCTGGTTGTGCGGCACTACCGGATGTCTCTCCATGGCTACTACCGGTTCCTGGGCTTTCATGACTGCGGTGGCTACTACCGGTAGCCTCAGCAACAACTCTAGCATTTTCTCTTTCGTTGGCTTCGTTAATGGCATCTGCATTGCATTCCAGTTGAAATAAAATCAAAATAAAATATAAGTAAACAAATAAAATATAAGTAAATAAATAAAATTAACCGTACCTGCTCGCTGCCTGTCAGTTGTTGAACGGCGGGCCTGATGTCCCATTCGCCTACCTTCCATCTCGTCCATGGTCATTACTTGACGCTTGTGGGGTCTTCTTCCTTTTCTGATCCACCCGCTTGCGGGATAGACTTTATCACCAACATAGGGTGGCCACTGATACTGGTTGGGATAAGGATGGAAAGATGCACCCCAAGTACTCGCAAGGTAATCGGTCCGATACATGTCAGCGACATAATCATCCTCAGAGAAGTTTCTCTCTTGGCACACCGCCATAACATGAGAACAAGGTATGTGGGCCAACTGGATTCCTTGGCAAGTGCATGTTACAGTATTGTCAGGTGCAAAAATAACAACATACTTGAACATCCTTTCACAAACTCCATAGTCCCATCCGGTCTACGGCCGGTTGGAGCAAACTCATCTGGACAGTGCACTTCGAATTCCATTTGGTTATCCCCGTACGGGACAACTCTCATAGCTGCACCTTTCTCCCTATGTTTCCTTAGTTTTCCCTCCACCCTTGTTGAAAACGTTTGATTCCTGGACAGTAATTCAGAAAATATAAGTCAACAAATAAAAATATACATACCTTGGCAAAATCTCTGAATAAAAATATACATACCTTGACAGTAATTCGAGGGCTTTAGCACGCCGTGCAACAAACCATGCATTTAACTTGTAGAAGGTGTCCTCCACAATTGCTGCCACGGGCAACTGCCGGCTCTGCTTGAAAACAGCATTTAAGGACTCAGACCCATTTGTGGTCATAATTCCCCATCGGAAACCTCCATCACGGGCTTGCAATATCTTCTCATATCGAGGTGGCTCAGCCAGATCGGCGGGATTATTTTTTCCCACCTTGAGTAAGTACAAATTTGCCTTTGGACAGTACTGCAAATAAAACGTTTGATTAAATAATTCATATATAAGTCAGAAAATATCTGCAAAATGTAAGTACAAAATTCCCACATTGAGTAAGTACAAATTTTTTCCCACCTTGAGAAAACGTTTGATTAAATAATTCAAAAAATATAAGTCAACAAATAATTCATATATACATACCTTGGAAAAATCTTTGAACATCTCTTCCACCCTTCTCGGCTTCTTCTTCTTGGCACCAATTCTGAATGTATCTGCAACCCATTTTCCAGATCCGCAGTTCTTGTGTAGGTTTTCTGTAACATGTTGCATACACAGCCTGTGCACACAATCGCCGTTCGCTGTCGACCACCCGAAATCTGGGCGATCAAAAACATATTTGATTCCTTTGTGCTGGTCTGATATGACACAAAAGAATCGGTCGCCAACCACTCGTCTTCTTACGAAGCTCATGAAAAATCCCCAGTTTTCCCCGTCCTCCTGCTCAACAATTGCAAAGGCCAAAGGCAACAACTGGTTTTCAGCATCATATGCACATGCGATCAGCAGTCTCCCGTCGTAACGGCCAGACAGGAAGCATGCATCCACACTGATGACCGGTCTAATGTATGGCACAGCTTGAATACATGGACCGAACGCCCATGCTATGGCCTTGAATTGTAACGCGTTGTCGACATCCCGTACGCCTATATTCCAACATTCAAAGACAGTGCCGGGATTTGTACTTGCTATGGCCTGCAGCAATGGTGCAAGCAAGCTGTATGAACCATGCCAGCTACCGAACATTCGGCAAATCGCAAGTTCACGCCCTCTCCACAACCTGTCTGACAGCTCTACCGACCTCCTTGAGGCTCATCGATGGGTCCTCCTTAACGTCATTCTCAATTACATCGGCAATAAGTGAAGCCGTAAGATTTGCATGGTCTTTCCTTGATGACGCAGCCTTGCATGTGTGAGGTGGTTCACACTTCTTAATAATCCATGCCTCGCCCTTACCCACAGGGGTTGCATATAGACGGAAGTGACAATGCACTCCGTCTTTACAAACAATTACCAACCTTCTTCGGTCCCTTTTTTCCTCTCGGCACTCCCAGTTGCCGTGAACATGGACCTCATGTATTTTCTTCACAAGTTCATCTATGTTGGTGTAAATCTGCTGCGGAGCAAGCTCTTGACTGTACCTGACACGAGGCCCAAAAAATGAGATGTCTGCCTCTTCAAAAGCAGTGGTATCGTTGAATGTGGGGCACGGATGCCTATCTGTCCGACCTCTAATCAGAAATCTGTCTTCCTTAGGTAAATAATCTCCATCACCTTCTGACTCGTGATCAGAATTCCAATCCCCTTCCCATTCGTCACCTGTTTCCAAATTTCTTTGTGGTACGGCATCGAGCTCAGCATCAAGGTCAAGGTCTCTCCGGGTAGCAATGGGTGACACTAAAGGTATTGATGGTGGTACAGATGGAAATCTGGGTTGGATTGGGGTTTCAGGAGGAGGTGGTGGTGGTGGTGGTAGATCGGTGGTAAAATCAGGTACATAATTCTCATAAACGGGTGATACGGGCGGTTCATAACTCGAGTGACGGGGGTTGTCATACCTCGAGGGGCCGGGGTTGTCATAACTGTAGTGACCCGAGTTGTCATAACTAGAGTGGCGGGGGTTGCCATACCTCGAGTGCTCATGACCTGAGTTGTCATAACCCGAGTGCTCATAACTCGAGCTGTCATAACTCGAGTGACGCGGGTTGTCATAACCCGAGTGATCATAACCTCTATTTTCCCTAGATGTTCCAACCCCGGGTTCACGCTGAACTCTCCTGGAATATAAGTCCATTACCATTACCCCCTGTGACTCAAAAGTGTTGTAAACACTCCTCCATAACGACTCATCTGTTATTGGATACCGGGTATAGTAAGGTCTACCACCTCTTACTGTGTTAATCCGGGTAGCTAAATCTATATCACACCGGTTGGGGTTCACACCGATCTTTTCATACACAATACCCTTTAGTTCAACAAATGAGGTATTTGCATTTACCTCGAAGCCATATGCTGCTTCCTTAGTGTACTGTGCTCCCTCCGCACCCCGGGTAAACTTCCCGCCCACATACAGTGCAACCAACATATTTCTGTTCTGGAATTACTGTTCTGGAAATACTGTTCTGGAAATACTGTGCTGGAATCACTGTGCGGGAATCACTGTGCTGGAATCACTGTGCGGGAATCACTGTGCTGGAATCACTGTGCTGGACTTACTGTGCTGGACATACTGTGCTGGAATTACTGTGCTGGAATTACTGTGCTGAAATTACTGTGCTGGAATTACTGTGCTGAAATTACTGTGCTGGACTTACTGTGCTGAAATTACTGTGCTCAATCGCCTCAAAATCGCCTCAAATTCTCTCATTCGGTTCTGGAAAATTTCTGGTGTGGAGGAATGAATACTGTGCTCATCTGGAGAGAGAAAAACCCCTTTTATAGGGTTTTATAGCGGACCGCCCAGCTGCTGGGCGGTCAGCTCGTGGTAGTGGACCGCCCAGTGGCTGGGCGGTCAGGTGGGAAAAGTGGACCGCCCAGTCCACGGGCGGTTAGGGTAGAAATAATTATAATTTTGAAGTGGGAGCAGATTTGATAATTTGTTTTTTTTTGGGGGTTTTAATAAAATATCGGCTTATTGAGTTGGTCTTTTTCATGTGTTTTGAGCTCGTACTAGTCACTTTATACGGTGTGTATTTTATATAGTGTGTATTTTATTTGGTT
>JAJGRW010000153.1:62607-93469 GCA_025461045.1 Carex parvula
TTGTTGATTTTCTTTACATTATAGAGGCAGAGGAACTATGAGAAGCAATAATTGTACAATTTTTTTTTTCATCTATAGTTGATATAGTTTACTAATTCATTATGTTTTCTTTTTTATTTGTTTCAAGTAATAAATACTTCGTGATATAGCACAAATTCATTATATAAAAAAAATTATAACACATTTATGTATTATAAGAAAAATAATATATATTAATGAAATTTAAAGTTATAATTAAATGTTTTATAACTGTAAAAATACTAGATGTGTTCACACAAAATACTTGATGTGTCCAGATAAATACTTGGTGGTTCAGATATAACCACTTGATGTGTCCAGATATAAATACTTGATATCTTCAGATATAAATATTTGTTTGTTCATATATAAATACTTGGTTTGTTCAGGTATAAATAGTTTGGTAGTTTTACATATAAATAATTGGTAGTTTCACATATAAATATTGGATTCTTGTGTATGAATACTTGCTATTTAGCTACAATACTTGGTATCATCAGCATGCATATTTTAGTAAAGAAGACTTAGGCGTAGGTCCGATGGGTTTAACCACCGGCGATTTGCTTTAAGATCGTGTGGAATGCTTTAAACTTCGTGCGAGTTTGTTTCACTTGTCGTGCGCAAATATCTTAACTAGATGCTGACGGTCATCTTACTAGTTGAACCTAAAAGTAGGTCCGATGGGCATCGGACCTACTCCGTTCTCTTAAAGAAATGCTTGGAGATGATTGTTATAATTAACGAAATGGAGACGGTCCTTTCATTAAATGGTCCCCACACATTCATATTTGAAATTATATTCATATGGGTTGCGCCATTTCGTATGATTGAACCTTCACATATGCGCCATTTCATATGATAGAGTATTTATATTTGTACCACTTCGTATCTACCTCGAAGCGGTGCGCCTTTTGAACCGTGTTCAACTAATGTCATCAACTTCTGTCCTTCGATCACATCACCGAACAGACCACTGTACCACTAAGTGAGCAAGCAACCTCCTGTCTTTCGCTCTTTCTCTCTATCTAGGGTTTGTCTTTCCACAACGATCAAAGCACCGATCAAAGCACTGACCAAAGCACCGAGCTATCAACTTAGTGGATTGTCTATCCACACCGTCTAAGCACATTTGCTATCCACACCGTCGTAATGGTGATTCTACGCCAGTTAAGCACCGAGAAAAGCGAAGGAAATCCTTCCGAGCAAGTGAGCAACGACGGAACTGTCAGTGTTCCTCCCGAGCAAGTGACCAACGCGAAAAAGCAGATCGTACTATTTCAAAGTGTGAAACCCACAGAAAAGGCTGATGAAGGTACAATATGTTATTTCTGAGAAATTTTCAACAATTTTGGAGTATTTAATGTAATTTTAGGTATAAATACCTTAGGTTTTAGTTGTAAATGATGTCTGACTTTTCAATTAGGAACAGAGAGAGTAATTTCTGGTTCTGAGAAATCACCACAAGTTACAATCTGCTCGATGAAACCCGAAGAAGGTACAATCTGTTAATTTTTTGAAATTTTGAACAATTTTTGAGTAATAGATGTAAATTTAGGTATAATTTTTGAGTAATTTATTCCTCATATTTTAGGAGTACATGAAATTTTAGTTATAAGTACCTTAATCATTAGTTAATAGCTGTGCATAAATACTTGTCAGCTATAAATACTTGATATGTTCAGCTATAAAAACTTGACTTGTTCTGATATAAATACTTGATGTGTTGAGATATATAATACTTGATGTGTTTAGTGTGTAGGGTTTAGGAGTAATACCTTATATTGTCAGATATAAATACTTGATTTGTGAGATACTTGATGTGTTTAGGGTTTAGGGTTAGGGTTAAGGAGTAATACCTTATATTGTCAGATATAATACTTGATGTGACTTGTTCAGATATAAATACTTGATGTGTTGAGATATAAATACTTGATGTGTTCTGATATAAATACTTTATGTGTTGAGATATAAATGCTTGATGTTTCAGATATAAATACTTGTTAGATTCATAATAATACCTGATATGATCCAGCATGCACACTCAAATATTTAATATAAATATTGGACTCTTTATATATGAATACTTGTTACTTATTTATGACTTTTCAATCAGGAAAACTAGAAGTTGCGAAATTAGTAGAAGTTGCTAAACGTGGTCGTGGACGCCGACCTGGTTATAGGAAAGGTAATTATTAAATACCTATTTAATTGTTGGACATTAATACCTTATAATGTTGCTATCTGTACATTTTTACATATGTATAATTACTATATTAAATATTAGTAATTATGTTCAGCTATGTTCAGATATAAATACTTGGTATGTTCAGCTAAAATAGGTATTTTAATTGTTGACATTAATACCTGATATGTTCAGATATAAATACTTGGTGTGTTCAGCTATAAATACTTCATATGTTCAGATACTTGATGTGTTCATATATTAATTGATATGTTTAGATTTAAATACTTGGTAGTTGTTTAATAATACCTGATATGTTAAGATATAAATACTTGTTGTGTTCAATATAAATACTTCATGTGTTCAGATATAAATACTTCATGAATTCAGATATAAATACTTGATGTGTTCAGATATAAATACTTGTTGTGTTCAGCTATAAATACTTGATGTTTTCATATATAAATACTTGATGTGTTCAGATATAAATACTTGTGGTGTTCAGCTATAAATACTTGATATGTTCAGATATAAAGAAAACTCTTCTAACACTTGTTGAATTGAGATTAACCACTAAACCTTCTCTGTTTTTTCTTATATGTAGGTACAATCTGTTAATTTAAAATTGGTATTTAATAATTACCTTATATTAAATATTTGTTATGTTGTTTATTCTTCATAGGTGATCCACCAATAAAACCACGAAGGGTGTCAGATTCTTGTATAAAGAACAAATGCTGTGTTGACACCGCTATGAGGTTCTTTCACTTGAGAGTTTTGAAGAAACTAAACGAGCATCACATAAGGTTATTAGCAAAAACTCCTTTTCTCCACCTCTTTGGATTTCCAAAAGGAACTGAAGTGAACAACGCCATCTTACATCAAATTCTGTTGATGTGGGATGGTAAAGGATCTTTCATTTCAAGACTGGCAGTGGTGCAAGCACTACTGCCCACTCCCTCAAATTTACTGCAGATGAAGTGGCTTTAGTGATGGGTCTTTCCACAGAAGGGAAACCCGTACAATACAAGAGGGACTGTGTGACTCTATACTGGTCTCCGGACGAGACATTTTGGGAAAGGTACTGGTGAGATCACTCGTAGAGAACTTGAAGATGCAATTGCGAAAGCAGTTGATGATACGTCATTGTGTTCAGAAATTAACGATAAAGTTACTGATGTTGTACGATTACTGGTGCTGTATTTGTTTACAACTATATTGTTCCCGCAATCTACTGGGAATGTGCCAATTCACATGTTCGGCATCAGCTGAAAATCTAAAAAAACTCAAGTTTCTGAACTGGTCTGAGTTGGTGCACCAAATGTTGATGGACAACATTCCTCATAATGCTGCATGGTGTAAGTTGAAAAAAGATGGAGAGGAAGTTGTTGTAGAAAGTTCTCAAGAAGAATTGCTAAGAAAAAGAAGAAGCCGAAAAAGGCTTCAGGTACACTGCTAGGGTGTGCTTTGGCTCTGATTGTAAGTCATAGGAACTTTTATTCTAACCTAATAATTATTTTATCTGTTAATCATCAAATGAAATATAAGGGTAAATACTTGGCATGTTTGTTCTAAATACTTGTATGTTTAGATATAAATACTTGATATGTTCAGCTATAAATACTTGATGGGTTCAGATATGAATACTTGATGTGTTGATATAAATACTTGATGGGTTCAGATATAAATACTTGATGTGTTCAGCTATAAATACTTGATTTGTTCTGATATAAATACTTGAGGTGTACATCTATAAATACTTGTTGAATTGAGATTAACCACTAAACCTTCTTTGTTTTTTCTTATATGTAGGCATGGTTCTATGAGCATGTCAAGATCAGAGGTATTTACAATTGTGGTGGCCGCATCCCTAGATACCTCAATTGGAAGTTGAATATTACATGGAAGAGGGCAACTTTAGAGCCTCACTTGAGGGATGTGAAAGTTTCAGATGTGAACAGCAATCCACTGAAAAGGGGCAGAGGCGAGAAACTGATTTTTCATGGGTTTACTGCACATAAATTCTTGCATCTTATTAAAAGGTATACGCCTCTTCAGAGTGTGTCGAACCTGAAGCTTCTTCACTTGTTGAAAGAAATGACTCCAATTTTCTAGCTTTTTGCCATGGAACCTTGCCAAGAACTTATTGATCTAAATGAAAAAGAGAGGTTTGACGATCTGTCATTTGAACAAGATGAACACCCACAACTTCCAGAAATGTCACCGAAATCTGCAAGCAAATTGGTTGAGTTTGTTACTGCTATTGAATGGCGCAACCACATAAGCAAGAGGTTAATGGAATCACGTAAGTTTTTTTTATTAATTTATAAGAATAAATATTTGGATGCACCATTGTTTATGCTTTAATATTTCAGTATGAATATTTGAAAGTGTCATTATGCACATTTTTAATTATATGTTTTATGTTTCTTTGTAGCTCGTAAAGAGATTAAAGGTGATAAGCAAGAGGAGAAGAAGAAAGAGACTGATTTCTCTTCTAAGAAATCAAGTAAGTTTTTTTAGTTTTATGTGTTATGTTTATGTTTTTCAACATTATGATGATTGACTACATTGTAGCAGATGTTTATTATTTCAAACAAACTTTAAACATAGCTTTGTTAGTGTTCTTTTTTAGATTGGTAATTTCACAATAATACTTGATATGTTCAGATATAATACTTGATGGGTTCAGATATAAATACTTGATGTGTTTAGATATAAATACTTGTGTGTTCAGATATAAATACTTGATAGTGTTCAGATATAAATACTTGATTGTTCAGATATAAATACTTGATGAAGTTCAGATATGAAATACTTGATGTGTTCAGATAAAATACTTGATGTGTTCAGATATAAATACTTGATGTGTTCAGATATAAATACTTGATTTGTCAGATATAATACTTGATGTGTTCAGATATAAATACTTGATGTGTTCAGATATAAATACTTGATGAGTTCAGATATAAATACTTGATGTGTTCAGATATAAATACTTGATGTGTTTCAGATATAAATACTTGATGTGTTCAGATATAAATACTTGATGTGTTCAGATATAAATACTGATGTGTTTAGATATAAATACTTGTTGTTTCAGATATAAATACGTGGATGTGTTTCAATATAAATACTTGATTTGTTTTTTTCTATACAGCTCCTGCACATGGTAAACGTAAGCTTTCTGAAGTCAAGAACAGCAGTGGTAAAGCTGATAAAAGAAGGAACAAAGCCATCTCAAGTCAGGAAAACACCTCCTAGCGGAAACACAAGAGGAAATTGGACTACAGTGTAACCCCTACCCCTTCATTAGGGAAAGATGCACCAAGAAGCCTTCCAAAAGAGAGTAGATCAAATGAAAGCTGAAGAATAGAAACCAGAAAAGGAGGGAGGATCCTAGAATACTAGAAGCTGAGAAGAAGAAAGAGTAATGCAAGGGAGTGAGAAGAAAACGCAAAGAAGGGATGACATTGGTGAACAAAAGAGAGGAGAAAAGAAGAGAAGAGAAGAGAAAGAAACAAAAACAAAGAAGAGAAGAGAAAGAGAAGAGAAGTAGGAGTCTTTAGATGAGGAAGGAGAACAGAAAGGGAAGGAGTCTTTGGGAGAATTACCAGTGTGTCAAGAGGCAGGAGAGGGAAGAAAAAACAGTAGGTGAGGATGGTTAGTAAAAGATGTTGATTATGAAACAGAAGGGCAGGAAGAACGGCCAAGTAGTCAATTCAGTGATCTGAACCAACTTGTAGAAACAATAGTTGCTTCAGTGGATAAACCAAATGAAGAGGGAGGAAACAATGTGAATTCTGAAGTGGGGATGGAACAAAGAGAATTGCAATCCCCACTGTAGTGCCAGAAGTTGTGAAAGAACCTGGAGTGAAAGAAGTTGTGAAAAAACCAGCGGTCGGGCAAGAAGTTGTAGTGCAAGAAGTTGAAAAAAACTAGAGTGAAAGAAGTTGGGCAAGAAGTTGAACGACCTGTAGTGAAAGAACCAGTGGTTGTTAAGGAACCTGGAGTTGATGTAGTTGGGCAAAAACCTGTAGTGCCAGAAGGTGGGCAAGATGCTGTATTGGAAGTTTCACAAGAATCAGCGATTGATCTTTCTAAAATGGATCATCCAACTTTCAGCCTTGGATTTACCCCGCCTGCCCCCAAACTGCAACCAGAAGTTGTGAAAGAATCTGGGGTGGAAGAAGTTGTGAAAGAACCAGCGGTCGGGCAAGAAGTTGTAGTGCAAGAAGTTGAAAAAACTGGAGTGAAAGAAGTTGGGCAAGAAGTTGAACGACCTGTAGTGAAAGAACCAGTGGTTGTTAAGGAACCTAGAGTTGATGTAGTTGGGCAAAAACCTGTAGTGCCAGAAGGTGGGCAACATGCTGTATTGGAAGTTTCACAAGAATCAGCGATTGATCTTTCTAAAATGGATCATCCAACTTTCAGCCTTGGATTTACCCCGCCTGCCCCCAAACTGCAACCAAATCCAAAAAAAGAGAAAGAACCAAACCCCAAGGATATTATATATAAGAGAAAACCGAAGGCAAAAAATACACGTCAACCACCAAAACGTAGGAGTTACAAAACGAGGAAAGCAAAGAAACAAATAAGAGAGGTAGAAAGTACTCCTGAGATGGAGATAGTGGCAGCAGAGGAAGAAATAGAAGATTTGCCTTATATTGCCGATTTACCTCCATTGGATATTCCTTTTGATGATTGGGTTGAGTCAGCTGTTATTGAAACAGAGGTAAAAATTGAAACAGTGCCTATCAAATCTACCGAATTTTATAAAGACTGGGGTTATGGTAGAGATAGCTTGTTTGCTGACAATGGTAGCTTGCCATTAAGTGAACCGATGGAAATGCCCGATGAAAAATGGGATTATGGATTTAGGAATATCATCAGTGAGCAACAATGCAGACTTCTTGATGATTGGGCTATTAAGTACTTTCAACTTGAGCTGAATGAAACAGATTATGCATTCAAGAACTCAGAGTTGAACATTTTTGCCACTGTTGCACAATTTTATGATTTGTTGTTCAGTAAGAGCTTCATTGGTTCAGAGGTAAACAATTTAAAATTTACTTTGTTGATAAATTGATGTGTTCAGATATAAATACTTGATGTGTTCAGATATAAATACTTGGTACATAGATATTTAGGGTTTAGGGTTAGTTGTAAATACTTGATGGGTTTAGATACAAATACTTGGTAGATCAGATATAAATACTTTGGTGTGGTCTGATATAAATACTTGATGTGTTCAGATATAAATACTTGATGTGTTCAGATATAATACTTGATGTGTTCAGATATAAATACTTGATGTGTTCAGATATAAATACTTGTTGATGTGTTGATTCTTTGCAGATGGTTGAAATTGCATGCCAACTAATGCAAATTGAAGTACCAGTTGATGAAGAATGGTTCTTTTTGACATCTTATGTTTCAGTAAGTTTTACTCTTTTATTTGTTAATGATCACCTGAAATTGTATACCACTTTTTTCTTTTATTTGTTAATGATTCTTGAATTTTTTTTTTAATTTGTTATTCTGTAGAAACTAGCACCGAAAAGACAATATTTACAGCTTTTGAGAGATGCACCACAGTTGTTCGGCCCTCAATTTTCAACTGCAAGATGACTTTTATTCCCCTGTGTGATCTTGATCATTGGATACTTGCTGCGGCTGATTTGCATAACCAAGAAATTCACATGTACAACTCTTGTCGGGATAAATCGAATGACTACTATTTTAAGCCGCACAGAGAAACAATTAGATGGATGAAAACATTTCTGGCATGGAGACTTGGTGAGTTTAATCTTATTTATTTTTCTTCTTACATTTTGTAAATACTTAGATGGATGAAAACATTTTTGGAATCATCAGACATAAATACTTGATGTGTGCAGATATAAATACTTGAAGTGTGCAGATATAAATACTTGCTGTGTTCAGATATAAATACTTGATGTGTTCAGATATAAATACTTGATGTGTTCAGATATAAATACTTGATGTCTTCAGATATAAATACTTGATGTGTTCAGATATAAATACTTGATTTGTTCAGATATAAATATTTGATTTGTTCAGATATAAATACTTGATGTGTTCAGATATAAATACTTAACGTGTTCAGATATAAATACTTGACGTGTTCAGATATAAATACTTGATGTGTTCAGATATAATTCTTTTTTTAGGTGATGAACAATGGCAAGATGTTGAAATTACCTGGAAGGGATGTCCAAAGCAATCGGCATCAGTCGATTGCGCAATATTTGTTATTCGCTTCATTGATTGCTTAATAAGGAGTGTTCCTATGGACTTTGATCAGGTAAATTTTCTTTCAGTAATGCTCGTATGGACTTTGTAAAATATAGGAGGCTGATATGAGTACTGTATTTTTTTTCATTTAAGTTTGATTTATTTTATGAACTAATGTTATTTTTTGTATTGTAGGATCTTATCAGCAAGGAGCGTCATAGCTTAGCTTATAATCTTTTTATCCATGATAAGAATGATTGCAAATTTGGTGCATAACAAAAATGAATTGTCTTAGTTTATGAATGAAACTGTTTGTCTTAATTTGTGAATGAAACTGTTTGTCTTAATTTGGTTTAGGAACTGTGATAACTGATATGTTTGTGAATAACTGATATGTTTTGTGTAATAACTGATATTTTGATATGTTGCTAATTGATATGCTTTTTGGTAATTGATATGAATTTTTCTAAGAAAATTTATATGTGAAGTTTGTTGTTTGTTATAACTCTGTAGATATAAATATACTCTATTCAGATTCTTATTCATCCAACGTAATATAGATATAAATACTTGATACGTTCAGATTTTATACTTGATAGTTTAGATATAAATATTTGATGCGTTCAGATTAAATACTTAATGTGTTCATATATAAATACTTGATTTGTAGATATAAATACTTGATTGTTGGTCAACATTTTTTGTTGACAATTTTAGTGGTCCCCGCGTCGTTTATTACCCCACGTAGCTAAGTCAACGTTTTTTATTGACAATTTTAGTGGTCCCCACATGCTGATGGTCCCCAAAATGCGGGTACGAAGAGAGGATTTTTGAAGAAAATGTGCGGATACGGTTATTTTAGAAAATCATATATCACAATATGTTGTTCTTTGTATATATATAAATACTTGTCCTGGTTAGATATAAATACTTTACAACGGTAGTATTAATACTTGTAAAACAAAATTACAGTTTTGGAAACGGTTGTGGTCCCCACAAGCAGTTATGGCAGTTTAGGTGCGGGTACAGTGCGGGTACTCAACTGCGGGTACTCATATCAGCTTCCTTTTTAATAAATAATAGTACTGAAAAAACGAATATTCCATCCATATCCCATACGATATAGTTTTAGAGAAAATTTCTAGTGTACCCATCAAAACTTTGAAAATAGTCAATTTTCTCATCAAAATATAGAAACTTTTTATTTCTCTATTCTAAATTGAAATCCTTTCTTATTTCCTCATGTATTGATTAAATTTGAAATTTTAAGCTAAATTTTTTTTTTTAAACCTTTGCAGAAGCTGCGAAATCTTGAGGGGGAATCGAACTCTAGACCTTTGAGTAACCAACAATCTTAGGACTTTTTTCCTAACCAACTGTGCTATCTCTCCTTTCTCTCAAGCTAAATTTATAATTTAATTAATTTTAGAATTGAAATGTCTATTTTGTTCCTCTTCTAAAATTGAGACCTCCTTTCTCCTTTTTCATCCCATTAATCGGTTTCCTCTGTTGGTTGAAAACCTTGGACCAACAGTAAATAGCTGTATTTTTTGTTTCGTTTTTCAAGTAGGTGTCTTGTACAATACCCAAATAAAATAAGTAGATAGCTGTACATTGTTGCTAATTTTGAATTAAGTATATGAGTTCGAACCAATCTGGACCTGTGTTCTCCAATTAAGAATTGTTGACCTTAATTTGAGTTTTAATAGAGAGGTATAATTTAAGTGTAACTTGAGCAGATATTTTTGGTCCAAGGTAGACGTATCTATCTTCAGTTCTCTGTCCTTACTCAAATTGCAGCATATCCAGCACTTGAGAATTCTTGACGGAGAAAATAAGTCGCCCAATTTCCCAAAATCAATGCTTCAATTTATATAAACAAGAAAAGCTGGATCATTGTACGACATAATTGCGATTTAATCAACACAAATCATCCTCGTATTGATATATCATCAAGGAAGAAGAAATCAAAATGTCTTGTGCATTACTGGTACTTTTTTTAACTTTTCTTCTTTCTTCTCACCATTGATCTGTTATAGTAATTAAAAATTGGTCCTCCATCCGGCATTTCAATAATCCTTTAAAATGCTAATTTTTCATTTTTAACACCAAACTTCGTTCAAATGAAACCACTGACGCAAGCCATAAAGCAAAAAAAAAATTAAAAACACGAAAAAAAATAAAAATCAATTATTTTGTCACTTTTATCACTTTTGCAGCTATTTTTTATTTTTACGCACATATAAATTTGTTTACTTCATAGCTAAACCTAAACCCTAAACCCCCGAACTCCGAAACCCCAAACCCCAAACCCTAAACTCTAATAATGTTGTTAGAAGAGATTAACATTAAACAGGTCCAAGTCTCCAACCAAATTAAAATCATCGTCACCCACTCGAGTGCTCAACTCAAAAGGCAAAAATGGCCGAACAAACTGTTCTTAAAATAGTAGAAGATGCAAGAGCACAGCCCCAGCACTCGCCATTTGATCCTGTAAATTGCAAAATAGAAGAAACACCAAGAGCACTGCGTCAACAACCACCAAATGATCCTGTAACTAGTGAAATAGAAGTAGAAACACCACCAGCACAGCCTCAGCAACCACCAAATGATCCTGTAGCAGCTGAAATAGAAGAGCGAATAAATCCAGAGTTGCTGAGAGCTATAGTAAATGGAGACCTGATTTTGTTCAAAAGTATTTTGGGAATAGAAGAAGCACCGACCGATATAGAATCAATCCGGGTGAGCAATGGTGGTAATAGTGGCCTCCATGGAGTTACTTGTGGAGAGAACACTGCTCTCCATGTTGTGGCTGGGGTTATGGAGAAATCCAGTTCAACAGAGACTTCCCAAGAGCTGAACATTTTACATCTTTTAAATATGTTGGGGCGACTGGTTTGGCTTTACCCACCCGTGCTCTGTTCTATTCTGGTCTTTTGGTCGATCAGTTTTCTCATAAAATCTCTACTACAAATATTTTTATTGTTTTTCCCATAAAAGGAATTGGGAAGCGTATCACTGCAGCACTGGTAGGTGTTCCTTTTCCCAGAGAACATACAGCATACACATTTGTAAGAACAAATTTGCAAGTGGTGAGCAATTTTTTGACCATGAATCTACAATGGATACGGCAAAAAAAGTATGAACTAATCGAGAAAGCAAGGAGAACCCAGTGGCTTAAGTGGGTTTTCCCCTTGCCAAATGATAGTGACCTCCATAAAAGGAGAATGTACATGGAGATTGCAGAAATCATCTATCGTCAGGATCGGACTTTGTTAAATGCTCGCAATAATGCTACGAAGGAGACACCTTTACACTGTGCTGCTAAGGCTGGTAAACTCCATATGGTTTCTCTCCTAGTTAATTTTGCCCGGGAGGAGAGCCCACAAAAACTAAAGGCAGTGTTATGGGCTAGAAATCAAGTAGGGGAGACCGCCTTACATGAAGCAGCCCGTTCCGGTTACAGTGGTGTTGTGAAGGAGTTGTTGAGCGCAGATGAATACTTGACAAGTTTGGTGGAGAATAATGGAACATCTCCTGTGGAGGAAATTTTTAGCCCAGATGAGTACTTGACAAGTTTGGTGGAGAATAATGGAACATTTCCCGTGGAGGAGTTGTTGGTCGCAGATGAGAACTTGGCAAGTTTAGTAGATGATAATGGAATATCTCCATTGTACTTGGCTGTTGTTGCTGGGTGTCTTGATGTCGCTGATATGTTGATAGCTCATAACCGTCAGCCAAGTTATGCTGGTCCAGATGAACAGACCGCGTTGCATGCTGCAGGAATGATACAAGAAGGTACACTAATGAGATATAACTGAACTAATTATATATATTTTTTATATTATGTTTTATGTTTTGAAATACCAACATAAATGAAATTTAAAAAGCTATAATGTTTTAGTATTCTACTCCAAAGAAATACAAATACAAATATCATATTAGATACAATACACAAGGGATGCGCATTTTCAAACTCCAAAGGAATGATACATTAATATATATTATTATTTTTCATATATAATACTTTTATTATATACAAATATATATATGAAGATAAGTATTCTACTGTTCAGAAATTATAATATGATAAGTCGGTATTATGTGTGATACAGATCGGCTAGTGGTATTTTAAATTAAGAAATATTAAATGGAAAGTAAGCAAAGGGGGACAAAGGCAACACTTGTCCTGTAAATATCAGAATCTTGGTGTACCAGCACCTGGTAGCTGGGTAGTATTTGTGTTCAATTTCATTCTTTTTCTTTTAACTATTAAAATGTATGTGATATTGTCAGCTGAAAATGAACACATCTGAACTCTAATTTATGTGATCTTTTGTCTATTGTTTGGTACAGCTGCTGGTAACTGACCAGCACTTTTCTTGAAGAAATCCAGTTGACACGAATTAAACCAGGAAACCGAACCAGTCATATGAATTGTTGTTATTTCCAGTCCTCATTGTGTATTCCAAAACCTGTAATTGTACATAGTTCTCAGATAATATTCACAATTAATTCCCAATATTTTAATTCTATTTGATTGGATTCTAATTGAGCTTCCCTAATTGACTTGGTCCAGTGAAATATTGCCTATAATTGGATATGTTCCTTTACTTAACCGGGGGCTATGAGATCCAGTAAACCATCAGATAACTTGTAAATTTCATTGGATCAATATGTGTAACTAATTACCCGTGAACAGTTGGCTGGACAACTTTCTTTGGTTCCTTGATTTTAAATTTTGATGGCTATGTAGAACTAAAATTTGCTTAATTTGCAGAATATATCAAGTGGAGTAGGCTACTTGGATGGAATCCGTCTCTTGCAGCAATAACTGATAAAGCTGGGAACACTCCGCTTCACTATGCAGCATTAATCGGTAATACTTGTGCTGTAAGAGAGCTGCTGTTAAAGGATACAGGGCCAGTATACAAAGATAACTCATCTGGTTCATTTCCCGTGCACCTTGCTGCTGAGGCAGGCAATGTGAAAGTGATCAACGAGCTACTAAGAATGTGCCCGGATGTTGGTGAACTCCTTGACATGGAAAAAAGAAACTTTCTCCATGTTGCTGTGGAAAAGAAAAGGATAAGAATAGTTATGTGGACCTGCCGAAAAAGGATGGATGCAAATGTGATAAATGCTAAAGATAAGCATGGAAATACACCTTTGCATCTTGCAGTAATACATTCTGACTCAGAAATATTTGCCCTTTTGTCTCAAAACAAGAGAGTTAACCCAAATATTAGAAACAAAATGGGTCTAACTCCTCTGGATATATCGGCATCTTTACAGGACCACCAGTTTACATACTCACTGGTATGTATCTTCATGGTTCTATGTGAGAATTATTTTCATCAATTGCAGAAAACACTACATCCAATAAATTATTTAGTAGCTTTTGCCTTCTTACACGAGCACCTGACAATGCACTTATAATTTAATAAAAAAGGACATAATCAAGTAGGAGTAAAGGTACTATGAGTTTAAGCTCACCGAGAATTTGTGACCTTAACCTTGTAAACCATCAGATCCGTTTCAAAATACAAATTGGTATCATTGCTCTTGATCTTCTTTACAAAGCAAGGGCTTAGAGTTTCAAAATTTTAAGTTTGCCAATTCGTTTTGTCTGAAATCAAGAGGGTGAAGATTGTGAAATTCAACCTCTACCTTAGACAAAGTTAAAAATTCAAATTTGAAACATAAACTCTTGCCTCTTGGAGTTAATGAGGATCAACGGTTTGAAGTTTTAAGACAACATAATGGTTTCTTAGGTTATTTAAGTACCAAAACTTCCTTGGTGAACATCATTTGTCGTAATAACAGGGGTATGGAATTTGGAGGCTTGACCTCTATCTTTCTTTCCAAAAAAAAAAAAACCTGCCTCAGTGAACTTAATCTCACCTTAGCTTTACTCATAAAGTAGTGAATGAAAAGAAAAAAATATTGGACAGAGAGTCCGCATTGTTTTTGTTCTATTGCATATGTTCTTATGTCATTTGTTATTGGGTATTTTGTAGAATCCTCAATCCATCATCCATCGTGCCTTGGTAACACGTGGTGCTTTCCAAAATCCTTGTCAACCTGATCTATCTAAAGAAGTCGATGACTATTTGAAAGCAAGAGCTGATTGCCCCAATCAAAGAGAAGGAAAAGAAATGTGGAATGGTGTAGAAGTTGATATAGAAAAGGAATCTGTCACACCCCAAACCAGAATTTCTGGATTAGGATATGATCAAATCCCCGCCTCGTGTCTAATCATCAATAAACACGCAAGGCTAAACAATATAATAATCAAACAACAGCGGAAGCAATATAATACAAACAAGCAATAGTCATAAATATCAAATAAACATACATATACACACATCCATACAATCCACCTCGGGATAAAATAAACATAACTAATCAAAAGGGATACATGATCTATTGAGTCCAATATATATAACAAAACATTGGACTCGCAAAATCCTAAACAAAAGCCCCTAATCTATATCAAGTGATGTGACCGTCGGGGACAGCTCCTGACGCCTCCTGCTGCGGACCGTCAGACTCTGTACCTGCCCACATCCATAAAAAGGAGGGGATGAGCGAATGATCGCCCAGTATGTGACCCAGTATTATCCCTTCAGGGATCCTCTTAAGTCAAAGCACATTTTAATTCGAAATCTACGTAAAGTCGGTAATTCACTTTTAATGCATATGCTACAGAAATTAAAACCTATCATAGTACTACAAAAGAAAAATATACATATAATAGATGACATGATGTGATTATCCTATTATGCCAAAATGCCAAAGTTTCCCAAAATAAAATATGAGGATCAATATTATACTCAACCGAAGTCCAGTACAATAGGTACTGTGTGTACAAATTGATATAATAATAGTACGGAAAATTTTATCACCCCGTGCCGTGCCAAGTTCAATCAAATAGAATTTGTATCTCAAAAGTAACATAACACAAGGACTGCGATCAGCGGGGCAAAGATACCCGATGCCTAATGACATCGAGCTTTGCCCACAACAGAAGGGCACGCTAGCCGATGGTTATATCGAAATTCGTGTAACATCCAAGGACTGCGATCAGCGGAGCAAAGGTACCCGATGCCTAAGGACATCGAGCTTTGCCCACAACAGAAGGGCACGCTAGCCGATGGTTACACTTAATTCCATGTGTTTTCCTTCTCTAAGACGATTCATCACCAAACATATAAAATAGGAGAAAACTACAAGCAAGACGTAAGAATAAGTTAATTCATCTCCTCATGAGCAGAGACGAAACTCCACCATCCGGCCAGATCAATGGGACATCATAACAACAAAAATAAAATCTGCCACCGCAATCCTCGGCAGCCGTCTAGGCAAGTAGCTCCTAATGTAGGGGGGATAGCTCCCGAATCGTCTCCGGACTCGTGATCGGTCCGCACAAAATGTAAAATGATCGAAAATGATATACTACCAAGCTCATGCATATAATAATAATAATCCTAGTAAGACCTCTAAGGGATCAAGTGATCCCTCAGCCCAATGACCCACGAACCGCCTCGCATCCCATACTACGAGACGGAAAGCGATCATTCGGTCTTCTATCTCACGCTCACCAATGCACATGCTTAACTACAATAATATGTTGTCCTCTACGAGAAGAGGACAACTAGTATCCTAATATACTATTAATTAAATTACACTACTCCTAAGAAAGCATTAAATTTTCAATTTAGAAGGGGTTGTGCAATTCCTAAATTACAGTTTAGAAAGGATTAAACATGCTCTAATGCAACTACAAAATTTAAGTGCGAATGTCAGGTCAAGTGGTCGACTGGTTAGAGTACGCCACGAAAGAATAAAACAGATATCCCACACCTGATAGCTGTAGGGGTAGAAAGCGCTAGCGCTAGAAGTCACCGAAATCTGCACAATCCTCACCTGCTCCGGTGTAACCGTCAGCGGGATCGTACCACGGATCGAACTCGGTGTAGGTCGGCTGACCTGTAATTTGGTCGTAACTTAATTAGAGTCTAAACTAAGTATTCGTAACCCTTATTACCCAGTCTGATTATTTTGACTAAGTGTTGGTATTTAGTTAATTAATTAACTAAGGTTCGAATCTAATTAAATTAATCTAATGTACTTAAATCATTTGTTATACTTTAATTTGAAGATAAACTGCTTATCTAATTAATTAACTACTTAGATAATGTATTTGTGTATTTTTACGATAACATACGTAAGGTATAATCGACGTAATTTAATTAGTTATTATTAAGTCCCTAATTAATACTTGCACTATAAGTAATTTTCCTAATTAAGTTAACTACAATTTATTTTAAATCCTAAGTACGTAATTAATAAGTGTAGTACTTAATTATTATAAAGTTTCTAGAATCGTACGAATTATTTTTACTAATTTGTGCAAGTCAATTAATTTAAATATAATTTAATACATGATTATCTAATTATTCTATTTAGTAAAATTTTGTACTCGTAATGATTCGAAAGCGTTAATATGTTGTTAATTAATTGTTCTTTATTAATTAACAACATATTTTATTTATAATTTATTTACCTTATTTAAAACTACATTTGATTTAATCTAAATATTTACTTAACTAATATTTTTAAAATCCTAACAACTTAATTCATTATTTTATTAAAATCCTATTTAATTTAAATGTGTTAAACTATTTTAATTTAAGTCCAAACCGTGCTTTTTAATTAACTTCCTACATTCTCGTAATTCTAATTCAATCTTCGGTAATTTAATCTCGTGCTCTAACTTATCAATTTTGGGTTTGTACAACCCGATCAAGATTGGGCTATATTTCAATTCATATAAATTTCCAAGTCCAATTTAAAAGTAACCATAATTATATGTTGGTTCGGTTTGGGTCTAAAACCCAAATCAATAATATAATCAAGGCCGAGCCCCTTTAATTTGATTTCGGTCAAGCCCAACAGAAAAGACAAAAGGCCCAATTTCCAATTAATTAGCTAAGGCCCAAAGCCCAAAATTCAGTATGAAATCCACATTTGCATTTTAGAACCCGATTTAATTTTATTTACGCAAGGGCCTAAATTTACAATTCAATCCAATTATTTTCCAATAAGGTCCCTGTCATTTCAAGGTCAGTTTTGAGATTCGGTACCAGTGGCAACACTGGGCTGTACCAACTGGTACAGCACCATATACATATCAACCAGCAATCAGAGACAGCAAGCCCAACAAAGAAAAGGGCAAGGTAATCCAAACAAAATCAAGGCAACAGCCACAGAGGGGTAGTACCAGCAACAGCACAAGTCAAACTACACAAGGCACGAGGGCCGCAAGTCACAGAAAAAGGCTCAAAGCCGCAGGTCAGACAAGAAGGCACATAGGCCACAATCAACAGCAAGGCTCACGGCCAGCGATAGCAAAACAAACTCGAAGGCCACAAGTCAAGTGAAATGGCACGAAGGCCACAGATCAAAGCATCAGCCGCAAGCCACAAGGCAAAACCGAATTAGTGAGTTTTAGGGTTACCCGAGAGAAGAGCCAATCGCAAGAACCGACAGCACTAAGTAATCGCCGAAAGCAATAGAGTCGCAACCGAGACTCACCAGCAAGCACCGAGTATCGGGTCGCCAAAACCAGCACAGAGGCGGCGCGGGAAAAAGGGGAAAACGAACCCGAAGGAGCTCAAAGCACAAGGAAGGAGGCCCGAAGGCAGAGAGTAATAGAGAGTAGGGGAGGGAGTGAGAGATCGGAGAAGAGATAGCGGCAGAGGAGGGGTGACCAGCGAAATAAAAGAAAGAAGGTTAAATGGTTTTGTCGCTAGAGGAAGAAGAGAGAGAGAGAGTTTGTTCGGGCAGAAGAAGGAAGAAGGGGGGTGAGTCAGCGAAAACCCAGGGGATCCGATTTTTTTTTTTTTGTCGCCAGGGAGAGAAAAACAAAAACAAAGGATGAGGTGTCTCGGACCCGAACAAAAATAAATTTCCAGTTTAGTTGGGGTCTGCTTTGAGATCTGTGCAGGACAAATTGAACGGTTGAGACTTTCCAAAGGAATTGAACTTCAATAGTTTAATATATCTCATAGGATGCTGATTCAACTTTGACCGAAATTCATAGCTTGATATATTTCAGGGATGCGAATTTAACTTTGACCGCATAGTTTTAATTATTTTATTTAATTAATCCATTTCAATTTGATTTAGTTTTAACTTTAAAACCAAGGCGTGAACAATACAATTTAATTTAAGTTGATAAAATTTTATTTGCTTAATCAATTATCTAATTTTCTAAGTTTTAAATCTCAATTAAAATTCTTTATTTAGACTAACTAATAAATTTAAATTATTAAATTCGTTGCGAAATCTTAATTAGTACTAATTAACAAATTATAGTTTACGGATTATAACATTCTCCCCCCCCTAACAAAAAGTTCGTCCCGAACGATCGAAATCTACTCGGTCGATGCGAATAACTCTGGATAGCGCTCTCGCATCGCGTCCTCAAGCTCCCATGTCGCCTCCCGCGGGGTATGATGCTCCACTGTACTAGTACTCGACGAATGGTGCGTCGCCGCAACTCGATCTCCTGCACGTCTAGAATGCGAATCGGACGTGCCTCGTATGTCAAATCCGGCTCGACCTGTAGGGGCTCATAATCTAGCACGTGCGCCTCACTCCGTACGTAGCGTCGAAGCTGAGATACGTGAAAGACATCGTGTACACCGGCGAGGGATAGAGGTAACGCAAGTCGGTATGCGGTGCGACCGACTCGCTCGAGGATCATAAACGGGCCGATGTATCTAGGTGCTAACTTGCCCTTGACTCCGAACCTCATGACTCCCTTGCGGGGCGAAACTCGTAAAAGCGCGTGCTCGCCAACCTGCATGCTGAAGTCTCGACGCTTTGGGTCCGCGTACTTTCGCTGGCGATCCTGTGCCGTCTTAAGCCAGTCTTGGATAATCCGCATCTTATCCGTACACTCCTCGATCAGCTGGGGTACGGCAGGGCGGAAGGAGCTGGTAGATCCCCAACATACTGGTGTACGGACTGGGTGCCCGTATAACGCCTCAAATGGTGACATGCCGATACTCGTGTGGTAACTACTGTTGTACGAGAACTCTGCCATGTGTAGATGATCCGTCCAGTCGCCCTGCATCGTAAGTGCGCACGATCGCAACATGTCCTCTAACGTCTGTATGGTACGCTCTGACTGACCGTCCGTCTGTGGGTGATGGGCGGTGCTGAATACTACCTGGGTCCCGAGAGCCTCGTGAAAACTCTCCCAAAAGCGCGAGGTGAAACGGGGATCACGATCAGATATGATCGTAGTCGGGACTCCATGAAACTTGTGCTGATGTCTCATATAGAGTAGGGCCATCTCCTCTCCCGTCAATCCGTATCGATAGGCGATGAAGTGCGCCACCTTGGTCAAAGTGTCGACTATGACCCAGATCGCATCGTCTCTCGACCTAGTCCTAGGTAGTCCTGTCACGAAGTCCATCGTGATGATATCGAACTTGTGCTCCGACTTCTTGAGTGGCTGTATAAGCCCCGGTGGTCTCTGACGGTCGGCTCTCACCTTTTGGCAAGTCAGGCACTTGCCAACGAACTTCGCGATCTCTCGTCACATGTTCTTCCACCAGTAGTAGTTCTTGAGGTCTTGGTACATCTTCGTCTCGCCAGGATGAATCGCGTAGACCGAGTCGTGTGCCTCCCTAAGGATCCTGTCCTTTAGGGATGCCGTATCTGGTACGCATAGTCTGTCACCGAGTCTCAAGGCACCCTCGTCATCTACTCTAAACGGAGAATGTCGACCCGCGGCAATAGTGGCACGAGTCCTCTCAAGTAAATCGTCGCTACTCTGCGCTAGTCGTATCTCGTCAATCAATGTCGACTGTATCACCAAGGAAGCTATCACCATCTCACTGCTACCGCTAGTCTCGCCTATCAGCTCCTCCGATGGAGCAACCCACAAGTCAAGTCGTCTCATGTCCTCCAGTAGATGGTGCTGTCGCGTAATCATCGCAGCCAGGTTACCCTGACTCTTGCGACTCAAGGCGTTGGCCACCACGTTGGCCTTGCCCGGATGATACAATATCTCCAGGTCGTAGTCCTTCATCAGTTCGAGCCATCTTCGCTGCCTCAGGTTGAGCTCTTTCTGTGTGAAGACGTACTTCAGGCTCTTGTGATCAGTGTAGATCTTGCACTTGTCTCCGTATAGGTAATGACGCCAGATCTTCAACGCGAATACTACGGCCGCCAACTCCAAGTCGTGAGTGGGGTAGTTCCGCTCGTGCGTGCGGAGCTGCCTCGAAGCGTATGCGATGACATGTCCCTGCTGCATCAACACGCAACCTAACCCGTATCGGGAGGCGTCAGCATAAACGGCGTACTCCACACCGGAGATAGGCATCGCGAGAACCGGTGCGGAGACAAGGTGGCGCTTGAGCTCTTCGAAGCTACTTTCGCGCTCGAGAGTCCACTCGAACTTGACTCCTTTCTGCAGTAGCTGAGTCAACGGTAGGGATAGACGTGAGAATCCCTCTACAAACCGTCTATAGTAGCCGGCCAATCCTAAGAAACTACGAATCTCAGTGACGCTCTCAGGTCGCCTCCAGTCAGAAATGGCGGATATCTTCTGCGGGTCCACCGTTAACCCGTCTTTAGATATCACGTGTCCGAGAGACGCAACCTTCTCAATCCAGAAATCGCACTTCGAGAACTTGGCGTACAGCCGATGCTCTCTAAGTCGCTCTAGTACCAATCGCAGGTGTGTGGCGTGCTCCTCCCGACTCCGCGAGTAAATCAATATATCGTCAATAAAGACTACAACGAATGAGTCCAGGAAGTCTGCAAACACCGTGTTCATGAGGCTCATGAAATACGCCGGTGCGTTCGTCAGTCCAAAGGACATGACGCGAACTCGTAATGTCCGTATCGGGTCCGGAAAGCAGTCCTCAGGACGTCGCTCCCCCGAATCTTCATCTGGTGATATCCGGATCGTAGATCGATGGTTTAGGACATGATCACTACTAAACAATAAAATAAGCATTCACAGCGGAAGCGAATATAAACAATAAAGCCAAAGTCATAAATATAAAATAAACATAACATAATACATACATCAGATCATCCATACAAATCCCCACCAGGATCAAATATACATAGTCTAATCAAAGGATACATAATCTACCGAGTCCAATGTGTATAACAAAAACATTGGACCCGCAAAAGCCTAAACAAAAGTCCCTAAACTAATCATGCGGCGTGACCATCAGGGACAGCTCCTGACATCTAGTGCTGCGGACCATCCGGCTCGGTACCTGCCCACATCCATAAAAAAGGAGGGGATGAGCGAATGATCGCCCAGTATGTGACCCAGTATTATCCCTTCAGGGATCCTCTTAAGTCGAAGCACATTTTAATGTTTGAAATCTACGTAAAGTCGGTAATTATTCACTTTTAATGCATATGTTGCGGAAATTAAAAACCTATCATAATACTACAAAAGAAAAATATACATATAATAGATGACATGATGTGATTTTCCTATTATGCCAAAATGATGAAATTTCCCAAAAATAAAATATGAGGATCAATATTATACTCAACCGAAGTCCAGTACAATAGGTACCGTGTGTACAAATTGATATAGTAATAGTACGGATAATTTTGTCACCCCGTGCCGTGCCAAATTTAATCAAATTGGATTTATATCTCAAATGCGACATAACACAAGGACTGCGATCAGAGGGGCAAAGGTACCCGATGCCTAATGACATCGAGCTTTGCCCACACAAGACTTCAACCCGTAGGCAAGTGCACGCTAGCCGATGGTTATATCTAATTCCATGTGTTTCCTTGCTCTAAGACGATTCATCACCAAACATATAAAATAGGAGAAAACTACAAGCAAGGCGTAAGAATAAGTCAATCCGTCTCCTCATGAGCAGAGACGAAACTCCACCATCCGGCCAGATCAATGGGACAAGGGCTCGTGAGCGGCCCATAACAACAAAAATAAAATCTGCCACCGCAACCTCGGCAGCCGTACTAGGCAAGTAGCTCCTAATGTAGGGGGGATAGCTCCCGAATCGTCTCCGGACTCGTGATCGGTCCTCACAAATGTAAAATGATCGAAAATGATATACTACCAAGCTCATGCATATAATAATAATAATCCTAGTAAAACCTCTAAGGAATCAAGTGATCCCTCAGCCCAATGAACCACAAACCGTCACGCATCCCATTCCTACGTGACGGAAAGCAGTCATTCGGTCTTCTATCTCACGCTCACCAATGCACATGCTTAACTACAATAATATGTTGTCCTCTACGAGAAGGGGACAACTAATATCCTAATATATTACTAATTAAATTACACTACTCCTAAGAAAGCATTAAATTTTCAATTTAGAAGGGGTTGTGCAAATCCTAAATTACAGTTCAGAAAGGATTAAACATGCTCTAATGCAACTACAAAATTTAAAGTGCGGATGTCAGGTCAAGTGGTCGACTGGTAAGAGTACGCCACGAAAGAATAAAACAGATATCCCACACCTGATGGCTGTAGGGGTAGAATGCGCTAATAGTCTCCGGGATCCACGAAATCCTGCTCCTGTACAAGCGTCAGCGGGATCGATCCACGGGTCGGAATCTACGTAGGTCGGCTGACCTGTAATTTAGACGTAACTTAATTAGAGTCTAAACCAAGTACTCGTAACCCTTATTACCCCGTTTGATTATTTTCACTAAGTGTTCGTACTTAATTAGTTAATTAACTAAGGTTCGAATCTAATTATTAATTTGACTCACTTAAATCATTCGTTATATTTTAATTTGAAAATCAACTGCTCATCTAATTAGTTAAATACGTTATTTACGGATTTTTATGATAATTTTCGTAAGGAATGAATTATGTAGTTTATATAGTTATTATTTAATCTTAATTTAACTACTTAAACTAAAATAAAATAAAAAGTGCGTTTCTTAATTAATTTAACTACTATTAAATTTAAATCCTACGTACTTAACATTAAAGACTTAATTATTCTACTTAGTAAAATTTTGTAATCGTAATGATTCGAAAGTGTTAATATGTTGTTAATTAATTGTCCTTTATTAATTAACAACATATTTTATTTATAAATTATTTACTTTTATTTAAAACTATATTTTACTTAATCTAAATATTTAATTACTTAACTAATATTTTAAAATCCTAACTACTTAATTTATTTAAATTAAAATCCTAATTAATCTAAAATGTGTTGTATCTAAATTATTTTAATTTTGTAGATACTATGTTTATGTAATTCCTATAATAATAATGGCTCCACTAATTTACTTATACGATAGGTTAATTAGGGTATTAATTTATTGCGTTAATTAGTTGTAATTGATACCTATAAGATAAAAGTACGTTTGTTAATTAATTACTATATTTACAATAATTTGAAATTGTTTTCAAGCACGTATAAAGATACGTCATTAATTAATTGTCTTAATCAATTAACAATTCATAAATTTAGATCTTTAGTTTAAAAGTTCGCAAGTGCTAATTTATTAAAGATAATACGTTGGTTAAAATATTACTCTAATTACTAAAATTTGAACTAGATGTATAAAAATGATGATATGTTGTTTCGGTTTGGGTCTAAGCCATATAATATATTTTCGGATTTGGGCTTGAGCCCAATTTATAAGAATTAAATTCCTAAGGCCGAGCCCATCAAGAAAAAGGCCCAACTTTACTTTTAAATTTCATTTTCTCAATTTTCGGGTTGGGCCTAAGCCCACAATCAAATGGCCCAATATTTATTTAATTCATAACAGTCACGGCCCAGCAAGGTAAAAAGGCCAAAAGCCCAAATCTAATTTTCAAATTAATAAACATATGGGGCCGGCCATTTCTTACCACATTTCCATTTAAGTCCCCCTAATTTATTTATTCACACAAGGGCCTATATTTTACAATTCAATCCAATTATTTTCCAATTTCCTAAAAAGGTCCCTGTCAGTTCAAAGGTTCGGTATCAGTGGTATCACTGGGCTGTACCAACTGATACAGCACCCCCCTAAACAGCAACAAACAAGCAACAGAGACAGCAAGCCCAAAAAGGCAAGGCAAGGCAAGCATCCAAACAAAAATCAAGCAACAGCAACAGGGGGGGTAGTACCAGCAACAGAAACAAGTCAAAACCCCACAAGGCACGAAGGCCACAAGTCACAGGAAAAAGGCTCATGGCCGCAGGTCAAGCAAGAAGGCACAGAGGCCACAGATCAACAAAGGCTCACAGCCAGCAATAGCAAAGCAAACCCGAAGGTCACAGGTCAAGTGAAATGGCACGAAGGCCACAGATCAAGGCATCAGCCGCAAGCCACAAGGCAAAAAGACCAAAATAAGGAGTTAAGGGTTACCCGAGGAGAGCAAATCGCAAGAGGGGCAAATTAGGCCGGTTCCAAAGGCGGTCAAAGTAAATCAGCAAGCAAGCACAGCGTAGGGTTCTGCTAGGCACCAGATTCGCCCAGCAAGGCACCAAGACAACAGATCGCAACACCGGCACCGAGACCCGAAACCCTAGGGTTCGGTTATGGCAAGCAACAAGGCACAGAAACGAGAGAGAGAGAGAGATGGTCTTTCTCAACACAGTGGCAAGCAAGGAGAAAGGGGGAAATGGCGGAGTGGAAGAGAGAAATGGTGAGCCGAGAGAGAGATGAATCGGCGGAGAGAAAGAAAAAGGAGGCGGTATAGGGGTAATGGTCTGGACCCGAACCCAAAACTCAAAATTAGAGTTTACCACTTTTCAAATCCGATATGAGTGACCAATCGTGTAACGAGTCACTCGTTCAACATATTAAATTTCTGATTTCGTTCAACCATGTTTAAAATAATTATTATTTTACTCGACCAATTAATATCGAACTCGTTCAATCCATCAAAGTCAAAATTTTGTTCATATCCTTAATTAAATTTCGTTAACCAATTTTGCAATTATTTTGAATTTGAAATTTATCTATTTTTAACAAATTCGGTTTGTACTATTTAATTTAACTAAACAAATTTTATTTATCTACTTGGCTAATTATTTATTTATCCTTTATTTGACTAGTTAAATTATCATAAAAATTTTAATTAGGTCTAAATCCAATTAATTAGTCTAATTAATTACACCTAATTTTACGGGTTATAACATTCTCCCCCCTAATAAAAAGTTCGTCCCGAACGATCGAAATCTACTCGGTAAGTGCGAATAACTCTGGATAGCGCTCTAGCATCCCGTCCTCGAGCTCCCATGTCGCCTCACGCGGAGTATGATGCTCCCACTGTACTAATACTCGACGAATAGTGCGTCGTCGCAACTCGATCTCCTGCACGTCTAAGATGCGAATCGGACGTGCCTCGTATGTCAAATCCGGCTCGACCTGTAGTGGCTCATGCTCTAGCACGTGTGCCTCACTCCGCACGTAGCGTCGAAGCTGAGATACGTGAAAGACATCGTGTACACCAGCGAGGGATGGAGGTAACGCAAGTCGATATGCGGTGCGACCGACTCGCTCGAGCATCATAAACGGGCCGATGTATCTAGATGCTAACTTGCCCTTGACTCCGAACCTCATAATCCCCTTGCGGGGCGAAACTCGTAAAAGCGCGTGCTCGCCAATCTCCATGCTGAAATCTCGACGGTTTGGGTCCGCGTACTTCCGCTGGCGATCTTGTGCCGTCTTAAGTCGGTCTTGGATAATCCGCACCTTATCCGTACACTCCTCGATCAGCTGGGGTACGGTAGGGCGGAACGAGCTGGTAGATCCCCAACATACGGGTGTACGGACTGGATGCCCGTATAACGCCTCGAATGGTGACATGCCGATACTCGTGTGATAACTACTGTTGTACGAGAACTCTGCCATGTGCAGGTGATCCGTCCAGTCGCCCTGCATCGTAAGGGCGCACGATCGTAGCATGTCCTCTAACGTCTGTATCGTACGCTCTGACTGACCGTCCGTCTGTGGGTGATGGGCGGTGCTGAATACTACCTCAGTCCCGAGGGCCTCGTGAAAACTCTCCCAAAAGCACGAGGTGAAGCGGGGGTCACGATCAGATATGATCGTGGTCGGGACTCCATGAAACTTGTGCTGATGTCTCATATAGAGTAGGGCCATCTCCTCTCCTGTCAATCCGTATCGATATGCGATGAAGTGCGCCACCTTGGTCAAAGTGTCGACTATGACCCAGATCGCATCGTCCCTCGACCTAGTCCTAGGTAGTCCTGTCACGAAGTCCATCGTGATGATATCGAACTTGTGCTTCGACTTCTTGAGTGGCTGTATAAGCCCCGGTGGTCTCTGACAGTCGGCTTTCACCTTTTGGCAAGTCAGGCACTTGCCAACGAACTTCGCGATCTCTCGTCGCATGTTCTTCCACCAGTAGTAGTTCTTGAGGTCTTGGTACATCTTCGTCTCGCCAGGATGAATCGCGTAGACCGAGTCGTGTGCCTCCCTAAGGATCCTGTCCTTTAGGGATGCCGTATCTGGTACGCATAATCTGTCACCGAGTCTCAAGGCACCATCGTCATCTACTCTAAACGGGAGACGCTGGCCCGCAACAATAGCGGCACGAGTCCTCACAAGTAAATCGTCGCTACTCTGCGCTAGTCGTATCTCGTCAATCAATGTCGGCTGAATCACCAAGGAAGCTACCACTACCTCGCGGCTACCGCTAGTCTCGCCTATCAGCTCTTCGGATGGAGCAACCCACAAGTCGAGTCGCCGCATATCCTCGAGTAGATGGTGCTGCTGCGTAATCATCGCAGCCAGGTTTCCCTGACTCTTGCGACTCAAGGCGTCGGCCACCACGTTGGCCTTGCCCGGATGGTACAGTATCTCCAAGTCGTAGTCCTTCATCAGTTCGAGCCATCTCCGCTGCCTCAGGTTGAGCTCTTTCTGTGTGAAGACGTACTTTAGGCTCTTGTGATCAGTATAGATCTTACACCTGTCTCCGTATAGGTAGTGACGCCAGATCTTCAATGCGAAGACCACGGCCGCCAACTCTAAGTCGTGGGTGGGGTAGTTCCGCTCGTGGGTGCAGAGCTGCCTCGAAGCGTATGCGATGACGTGTCCCTGCTGCATCAATACGCAACCTAACCCGTATCGGGAGGCGTCAGCATATACGGCGTACTCCACACCAGGAATGGGCATCGATAGAACCGGTGCGGAGACAAGATGGCGCTTGAGCTCCTCGAAGCTACTCTCGCGTTCAGGAGTCCACTCGTACTTGACTCCTTTCTGTAGTAGCTGAGTCAACGGTAGGGATAGACGTGAGAATCCCTTTACGAATCGTCTATAGTAGCCGGCCAATTCTAAGAAACTACGAATCTCAGTGACGCTCTCAGGTCGCCTCCAGTCAGAAATGGCGGATATCTTCTGCGGGTCCACTGCTAACCCGTATTTAGATATCACGTGTCCGAGAAACGCAACATTCTCAATCCAGAAATCGCACTTCGAGGACTTGGCGTACAACCGATGCTCTCTAAGTCGTTCTAGTACCAATCGCAAGTGTGTGGCGTGCTCCTCCCGACTCCGCGAGTAGATCAATATATCGTCAATAAAGACTACAACGAATGAGTCCAGGAAGTCTGCAAACACCGTGTTCATGAGGCTCATGAAATCCGCTGGTGCGTTCGTCAGTCCAAAGGACATGACGCGAAACTCGTAATGTCCGTATCTGGTCCGGAAAGCAGCCCTCAGGACGTCGCTCGCCCGAATCTTCATCTGGTGATATCCGGATCGTAGATCGATCTTCGAATACACCTCTGAACCCTGTAACTGGTCGAACAAGTCGTCGATGCGTGGTAGGGGCTACCGGTTCGGCACCGTGCACTTGTTCAACTCTCGGTAGTCGATGCATAGGCGAAGGGATCCGTCCTTCTTCCTCACGAGGTGGACAGGAGCTCCCCAGGGGGACATGCTCGGTCGTATGAAGCCCTTCTCGAGAAGGTCCTCGAGCTGCGTCTTGAGCTCTCTAAGCTCAGCAGGCGCCATGCTAAGGGGCTCGGGCGATGGGTGTCGTACATGGCTGGAGCTCTATACAGAACTCAACCTCGCGATTTGGAGGCCTCCCAGGTAACTCCTCCGGAAATACGTCGGTGTACTCGCTCACGTCGGTGTACTCGCTCACAATCGGTTAGGTAAAACCAAGGGAACCAATTCAATAAAAATTAGTTTAAGTAGATAGAATTAATTTCATTTTAGAGTAGTCAAATTAAATTTGATCAGATAAATCTTAACGGAATCAAACCGACGAGATTTTGAATTAGATAGAATTCAAATGGTCAAATGAGTAACACATTTTCTAGAGTTGATAACAGAGGTACTGATCAAATAACCAAGTTGGAATCAAGAATAGATACATTTCTAAAATTCAAACGAGGTTGGAATGACATGGAATAAGCCTTATCAGGGAATGATGTCAAATAATTGTCAACTCCTAACAGAAATAACACATCTTTAGGGAATCATAGTTACACAAGGGTTTGTGCACCATAATTGAATTTCCAATTTGGATTTTGAATTATGATCAAAAGGGATTGAATTAGCGAAAGAGGTATTGGCAATGATCAGTTAAACATTCAAATCAAATCAAATAAAAATAATTCAACTTCTAGGGAATGATCGTGATTCGAGTCGAATCGGATTAAATCAAATATCCTATAGATAATGACTATATATTTAAAAGTAAAGATCTTGGTTGCTAACTCTAAGCCATGCGCTGGATATCCCTTCCACGTGAACGTAGCTTGTTTCGAGTCGTCGGCTATGACGTGTCTTGCATCAACACATACTGATCTTTTTCGAAAAATGTCGGTGTTAACTTGTACTTAGTCCTTGAGAAATGCCGATGTGCTCGAGGTTACAAGTTGTCCCTTGAGATTTTCAAGACGTATGCCGCGTAGTAGTCCATTTGAACTTAGTCCCGTTTTGTAGTAAATAGGTTAAGAAAAAGGTAGGTCGTAAGAATTCATCAGTGACGGTAACAATATTTTGTAAATTCACCACAGAAATGGTCGACAAAAAGGGTAACCATGGTTTTGATTTAGACGCGAAGATGGGACTATGATCATAATCTAGCGTAGGTCCAATGAAAATAAGAAATTTACGTACTTCTTAACTATTGGTAATGAATTAGAACGTAAGCACGAATCTCGTTTATATATTAGACCCAATTTGCTCAGACTTAATTCCTCATACACGTGTTGATAATTACAAATTAAAGAATTTTCTTCATGTCCGTTCACTATGCGATTGTAGGGGAATGAAACGCGGGATGAGTGTAACGCTTAGGACGAGACGTAGGATAGGAGGAAAAATTCGGTTGTCGATGTCTACGTGAGATACTACTTAAAGTATCGATCAAGTGCTTTGACTCGTATCTATATATTAATATTTATCAACTTATGACTTTGCTTCTTATTTGTTTAGTGAATGGTATTCGGTTTACCGTACGAAGGATTACGATAAACCTGTGCTCTGATACCACCCTATTAGAGGAAGATGACCTCTCGGGGGTTGAAGCAAACTCCCCGGTTATTGGTGTACTTTCTCCACCCAGCTA
This sequence comes from Carex parvula, assembly GCA_025461045.1. Lineage (NCBI taxonomy): Eukaryota > Viridiplantae > Streptophyta > Magnoliopsida > Poales > Cyperaceae > Carex > Carex parvula. The sequence goes on from JAJGRW010000153.1 coordinate 92,667, forward strand.
TTCCCAACTATTATATATAACAGCAAAATTCATACAACTATTCTATGAAACTCACCTTAATATCACCATCACAACTGCGACGAAAACGATTCGACTCAGGTGTCCTTGATGGCGGGGACAGCCACTAGGGAACTCGCATTTTTTCTCTACAACCGAAAATAGTGAGGAGTGGCAATCCTGCTTTTTCAATCATATTTCTGTTCCATTCTTTCCCTTGCTTGAAGGAGAAGGGCCTTCACTTGGTTGCCACATTGCCGAATTAGTTGTCTTTCTTCTTTGTTGGGTTCGTATTTTAGCCTATGTCTTTTGAGGAAACCCATAGCCCTGTCATGAATGGTGTGCCGCATGAAAGAACAAAGCCGCTACGCCCTCTTGTTTTGAGAGGTTTCCCGCCATTGCATAAGAATTATATACTCAGGTTCTCCCCAGTCAAGTATGTAGGAAGTTGGTGAAGTTGATTTTCTTTGAAACCTTCCTTTTCTAATTGACTTATTATAGTGTTAACCTTGATTCTCGTTGGAAAGGCACTTCCAGCGCCCTCCTTTTTGAACCCGTCAAAAGTGAAGGGTTCATCAGCGAATGGGGTTAGGCCCATTTCCTAGCCTAGTTTGACCCTCCTAGTCCAGAGCAGTACCCTTCCCTATGTGCTCGAGGCAAGACACCGCTTCCTTAATGAAATATTGTCAACATAAAAAAAAAAGTGAATAGGAAACTATAGGCTAACCATATTTTCGGCTAGTTTACTGAAAATTGTACCAAAAGTAAACCGATAAGGGTCATCACTATTACTAGTTTCAAAAAAA